>VZTM01001407.1:104795-127585 GCA_013400555.1 Jacana jacana
GGCGGTTTGGGTGGGAGCCTGCCTGAGCCCCCCTTCCTCCGGGAGCCACAGGGGTCACACAGTCACATCGGGGCGGCTGTGCCGAGAAGTTCCCAGAGTCAGCAATTTAACATTTCTGTCTACGTTAATATTTAATACGAACAGTTTACGATACAAATGAACCTCTTGCTTCTTGTTTTTCTGGACTTTACCTAGATAGGTGAGGGGGAGGGAGGGCGGAGGGAAGGAGCTGGGACAGTGGCGTTGGGACCAGGGGAGGAGAACGCGCCCGGACCGGCAGGGGCTGGGGGGGACGGGGGAGGCCTGTAGGGAAGTGGGTGAGAGAGAAGCAGTGGTGACACTTGTCAGCTGGCCTTCCCATCTATGCTACCTATGAAGCTGAACGTTAAAGAGTAATTAGGAACGAGAAATGGTGTTCTTGGTAGCTGTTTGCCTCTGTAAAACCAGCTGATTTCTCGTTTTAGTATCTTTTGTTTTTCCCCTTCAGACTCTTTTATGTTTGGCTTTCTAAATGGATGTTTTGGTTAAATAATGATGAAACATAATTGCAAATTCATCTCCTTTAAATGCATTTTTTATTTGGGACTGATGTTATGTTAGTGTGCCTCATAAAGCTGGTTTCAGATATCGAGATAAGTTTATATTAATAATTCAATGGGAAGAGGCTCTATATATACATGACTTCCTGTCACTGCTGTGTGTACACCTATACCTCAGCAGAGACTATGGCAGTTGAGCAGATGTTGGCTGAAAGGAAACTAAACTTCTGAGCCTTTCATGTGTTTTAAAACATTGAGAAATGGATACGCTGTAGCACTTCAGTGTTAGGATTCTGGTTTAGATTTATAGGAATAGCAATTTCCATCCACGTTTGGCAAAAAGCAGTAGTAGTGAATTACACTTTTGAGAGGAAGGTTCTTTGTCCATTTTGATGCCAGTTATTTTCTTCTTGATTTGTTTTTTTTTTTAAGCAGCTATGTTTTACTAACAAGGTGACGTTTTTTATAAGCTCACAGTGCAGAAAGGGAAAAAAAGTATCAGATATATTTCAGCTAGTTAGAATAAGGATTCCCAGGACCCTTGTAGTAGCTATAAAGGCTATTCCCGCGTACTTCAGAGCTCAAGTGCCTGCTTGAATTGCATATGCAGAGGCAATACTTTATCTGAGCGTGGAGACATGCAGTGGGTGTGCTCCTCTGGAAGAAATCCAGAGAAGTTCTCTCTCTGCACCTCTCAAACTCTGTGAGAGTTTCAGGACTTGCTAACTGTACTGGATCCCTATATTTTCATTATAGTTAAATTGATTGTTTCCAAACTGACCCTTTTTCAGTTTAGCTTGCAGAACTATAAATACTTTACATATAAGCTGTTGGAAATGGTTTCTTGCCCTGCTTATGATGGATAGAAAGTATGAAAACAGATTCTCATTTTTTTAATATACTGGAAAGGTGTCCTCATGACATTACACAGTATTTTCTGGATAGCTAACTCATTGAAACAACTTCAGTTAGAATAATGCTGCTTGTCAGGATCAATATTACTTAATTTTATTTTTGATGAATTAAAACCATGGTGGTCTCCTTCTGTCTACTAAAAATAAGTATCAAAATGCTCTGCTGTCTTCTTTCTTGGAGCAGATTTGGGAATCAAGATTAATATTTATTTCTCTAAGTGTGTTTGAACTATGGATTATTATTGTAGATCTTGGATTATTTATAATGCATGTTTTGAGCTTGAGCTTTATCTCTGTATAATGTAGCTACCAGTATTATTTCCCAGACAGGACAATTGCCCCCTTGCCGTTATGTCTGCTATATGTCCAAAGAACCTGCACTCCCGTGGTGCATTTCTGCCCTACACTGATATCACCCTTGAAATAGGGCGAACTGTTGCTGGATTAAAATCTATACTGGAGAACACACAGCATTAACTTGACTGGGAATGTTACCTTTGCTTTTTGTGAGATCAAGATTTGGCTGTGTTAGTGAGGTTCTGTGGGGTTTAATGAAAAGCTTCTTGAAAGAGATACTTTCTGTTGGAAACGGTCATGCAGTGAAAATCTCAGAAATTATTGAAAATTTAGTAGGTTGAAATTCTGCAAGTTGCTTGTCGTTTGTTGCTAAGACTGTAAAGAGCACTTAGCAGTATCTTACAGTGAAGTCTCAGAGGCTTGAAGATTATTAATGTGATGAGATCTGCTCAGAGTCTGCCAAGTTGAGCTCTACAGTGTGAGTTTTGTCAGAAGAATACTTATCAATAAACTAGTACATTTGCTGCATCATAGGATCCCAGGGTCTTGTAGAAACACTAGCTGACTCTCCCGTTCCTTGTGGAGTAGTGATTTATAGACATTGGATGCGTAAGGTGCCAGAGCAGAGTTGGCATTAGGATGAAAATCATCTTGGCTGCTGCCTGCATTAGGATGGAAATTGTCTTGGCCGCTGACTGCGCAGTCCACCTCAATGTGCTGCTGTGTCTGTATTGCTTAGATGAACTGTTTAAACCTTATGTGGCCCTTATCTGTCATCCTCTAGAATCAAGCTGCAGCTCCTGTACTCTCTGATCTGATGTTGTTTGCTGCCACAAAATCTTACAATGGCTCAGGAGACTCTTACTGCACAGTTTATGAACAATACAAAGAGAGAATGAGAAGGGTGGATGAAGGCTTCACAAATGGGCCTTATGGAAGGCAGACTGTGTGATTTTAGCCTTGTTTCTTACCGCTATTGACTTTTGTCAGGCCCTTCTCTTACAAACCAAGTTTTCATGTCTTGGGGGCTAGTTGTAAATGCAGCAGCACCAAAGAACAGGAAAGTGAGAGATGGTGCCTCAGGCAGACCTGGGAGTAGATGTCAGTCCTCAGACTTAAGAGAGTCAAGTCTCTTTCATTTCATTACATATTTATTTTTTCAGAGCCAGTGTGGCAGATCAGATGTCAGTGATGCTCATCAGCTTTACTTAGTAGACCTTGGTAACCCCTTAAAAGCTGTGTCAAAAGTGTAGAGAGATTGTGACTGATGCTGTTTCTTCAGATGCTGCTTTTTGGTGGACCCTCGTTCAGTTTAATGGGAGTGCTGTTGCTTTGTGGTGTAAGTGCCCGACTGCTGCCAGCTTGCGGGGCAGGAATAGAAACAGAGACTGGCGATGCTCAGCATTGCAACACAAACACATGCTTGACCAAATGGCAGCATGTATGTTCTTTTCTATGGGCTGGCTAGCACGGGGAACCACATGCCTTTGTCCCACCACCAGCCACGCACCTTGTGTCACAGCTGTTCTCGTGGGTGGGCTATTTTATGCATTTTAAATCCATGGATTCAGCCCCCCTACCTTATTGGAGACAGCAATGCCCGTCTAAGAGAAATGTCTTGGTGGTTTTAGACTGCAAAGCTTTGGGTTTAGAACTTATTTGAATGTTGGCTGTTTTCCTCTGCAGTTCTCTATGTTTATGAAAATATTTGTATTTGGTTAGTGGATGTTGTCCTTTGAAGAACAGAAGCTGATTCAGTCAGTTATGCTTTCCAGAAAGTCAGTCTCGGATGTGAAAGTATAAACTTCGCATATATAAAGGACGAGCAGTGTTGCCGTTTTGCCAGGGAATCTTACACTGCCTAGTTCCTGCCTGAGAAGCTGCCGCGTCTCAGTGTTTCACAGTCTTTCCCCTGTGAAAAATCACATATGGGCTTTGTATGAGATTGGAAACTCCTCGGGTTCAGGGACAGTCATGTCCAGTTTTTTTTCACAGTGACTGAACAGAAAAGGAGTGTCGGCTCTTTTAAGAACTCCTCTGTCAAGGCTCAAAACCACTCCACTGTTTGAACTCCCACAAGCTAGCAGTGTAAGTTGTTATTTTCAACCAATGCATGTGCCAACAGGAAAGGAAATTTGGAAGATGGGTCAAATAATGTCTTTTGGTCTTTAACTGTCAGGGAGGGAGACTGCTGCTTTCGGACTTGAGAATTGCTGTTGTGAAAGTGGTCTTATTGCAGGCACCATTTGAAGAAGTGCTAAACCTTGCAGCTACTGGGAGTGGATCTGGAAGAGGGAGTGTGCTAAATGAATTGCAGAGATGTGGCTGGCATGGCAGCATGTTGTAGGATTTCCCCTGAAGAATAGCATCGGTGCCTGGTGACAGTGAGATGGAGGATGGGGCACTGCATCTCAGCATCTGCATCTTCCATGGGCACCGTTCACTGTAGCAGTTCGCTTTCCTCAGATGCTGCCTCTTGGCTAACGTAGGCTGGTAAAAATAATAAAAATGAAGTGATCCATAACAGAGAGTACTAATCCTGGTGTTTAATCATAATCATACAAGAACTTAAATAATTTAGCACCAGAAATATAAAACCTAAACCAAAGGATTACAATGGATTTACAGAAGATGTCATCTGTTTAATGTTTATCTTTTATCCTTAATACTTTGTGAACTAGTTTTGAAATGGTTTTGCAAGGCACTTAGTTAACTTGTGAGAGATTGCTAAACAGGAAAACTGCACTTAATGCAATATGGGCATGGGAGTTTACTAAAGGGGATGTTGTCACAGATTAAATATTAAAAATAAGTATTTCCTATTATTCTAATAAAAATATACAAAATATCCTTCACTTTGTATTAAAAGTTCAAATGTTTTCTAATTTTAGGGAGTTTCTTTTTTTGGTGTGACCCTGTAGTCCAAAGGAAGTTGATTATCTTTGCCGTCTGCGTTATATTTTAGTCTGGCAGCTGAGCTTTTGGGCAGGGGTTTATTTTTCTTGGTTACAGTGGTATTAGGTAGCCTCAGGATGTGGATGTGCTGAGACATACCTCTGTTTCCTCTGATCCTACCCTTGGTTTGGACCTTTCCCATCCCCAAGAAATGATAACTGTGGTCTCCTGCCACTAACTTGGAGAGTGCATGTCCCACCTCTGCAAGTGTCCCGCAGGTGGGTATGCTCACCAGTGCTTTCCACCATGTGTGCCTCCCAGCAGTCATACCACTTAATTTTGTTATTTTTTCCTTCCAAATTTTATCCTAGGAGAGCGTGCTGAATATCAGGGCACAAACTTTGTGTGCCATGGGGCTCTGTGAAGGAGGAAATGGGAATTGTCCCTTGACTCTGCATGTCGTCTAAAAGAGAGCAAGTGGGATGTGAGTGGATGTGCTGACCTCGGTGCATGAGGATGTTTGTGATTTAGGTCTGGCGTCTTAGGAGGGACCAGATGAGCTAAATGAGGAAATAAGAAGGATTCAGTCATGCTTGTGGCCCTTCCCTGGAGTCAAGGGATATCAGTTATCTATTTTCCTTGGGCAGAGAGATCTTTGAGAGACCTGGTGTGCAAAGTAACTCTTATCCTGTGTTTGCTTGTTATCGAGTAGGTGCTAGGTTATCGAGTTAAGAAAGTATGACAACAATACGTTTAGATTAATATGTTTTTCCTGAAACTTCAAAATTTTTCAGGCTTGAACAAGTTTGGGAACTGGTTCAATTTTTGTAAGTGTGTAGAAAGATGTGTTCAAAAAGTCCTCACCTTTTTGAATTATGTACATTCAAAATGCATATTCAATTTAATTGCTTTAAAAATATTTTTGAACTTCTTGGGATTTTTTTCAATTTCTTTGCTTACTTGTTGGCATTTTGATCCACTAAATATCTTTACTGCATTTTACTTTCTTTCCATGATTTATCTAAATGAAAGCTGTATTGGCCATAAGTTATACCCATAAGATGCATTACCCCTAAAAGATATATTAATTTGTACGTATGTTATGTATACATATGCATTTTTTACACATACTGTACTTGGTAAAATACTTTGAACATATACTTGTTCAGAGCAAAACCTTAATATGACCTCAATGCTTTGTGCTAAGAAAAGTAACTGACAAAAAAGGTAGTGACCCAGTTTTTCGAGGTAATTCTTCTTACCTAAAGATGAAGGAGGAAAATAATATTTGAAAAGTGATCTAATGATTTTTTTTTTTTTTTAATTCACATTGATTAGTTTTGGTTGAGGGGGGGAATGGAAAACTGCAGTTGTACTGTATTGTGAAGTTTATTTTACAAGCTATATTTACCATACAGTTATTAAATGCAGCATATGCATCTTGCCAAGAATTGTCTCAGATATCCCCTCCTGTGCAAAATTTTGGTGTGCTGGAAGCTGTCTAATGCATTAACAGGAAGAATATTCATACTGGTTTCTCACAGAGGCTATTGTGTATGCCAGCAGTGGGTGATTTAAATTAATGTCTGTGTATGACATGCTGCTGTGCTGTGTGGGAGAAGCCAAGTTATTTTCTGAGCCTTGCCTGACAAAGGTGGGAGACCTGTGATAGTGGCAAGCTGAAGGACTGCTTCTCAAAAGAAACTAATAAATCAGAAGGGCTCAAGGGAAGAGAGAAGGATATGTAGATAAAAATGTATCAGGAGGAGGAGGAAACAATCAAAAAAGCAAATATCAAAGAATGGTCAGGAAAAGTTGGGAAGCTGGATTGAAGGTGGTGTCTTCAAGAAAGACAGTTAGGGATTTTGAGAGAGGACAGGAAAAAATATTTTAATATTTATTCCAAGTTACATACTGAAAACCAGTCTTGGATATGCTGTGTTATTCTTTAGTAATCACATTATCATTTAATGGTGGTGTGCCAGTCTCCATTATAACCTACTGCTTTAGGACTGTAAGGTCCAGGAGGTTATTTCCCAGGCTGCAGCACTTCACGGCGGGTTAGTACAGTATCTTGGTACAATTTGTGCACTGGTGAGATAGAGGATCTTGGATTTCTTGCCCATGTCCTTGTCCTCCTCTTTTGAAGGTCAAAAGAGTTGATTAAATTGTAGGTGTAGAGAAGGAAATATGGAGGTTAAGAAGGGAAAGAGCCGCAAAGCATGGCAGCGGCTGGTGGGCAAGGTGTGAGGGGGAAAAGCACCAGGGCTCATGGTGGTATGTTCATTGTGGCTCTGCCATGCCAGTGAGGACCTGGCAGCTTTTGGCCCTGGCATAGCTGAGCTTGGACTTGACTGGTGTGGTAGTTGGGTAGAAGGGTTCCCAGGAAGCAGCAGCTAGCAGCCTGGTCAGAAGCATAGGGAGGAAGGACTTTCAGAACACAGTGTCATATTGGTAAAATAGAGGCAGTCAGGGAAAGAGAGGGTTTTCAGCTGAAGTGATGTTGTCTCCATGACCAGCAGCTCACCCAGGTGGGAGTGGGACAAGTGCCTGTGGCTGCCTATGAAACCTGCTGGAGTGTGGTCCCCTCTACACCTGATGCGTGCCAGGGGAGAGGAGAGCTCACCCTCAGAGCTGAGTGCTGCATCCCTGTTGCAGGCAGGGAAGTCCTGGCACATGCCCCGCGATGCCTGGGCACCTCTGAGTACACAGGAAGGTATATTGTTTTATTAACACTGACAGTTTTATCTTCTTTTAAGCTTTGCTTGATATAAAGGTGTCAGTTTTTGAACCCATTACCCCAACACTAAAATTGTATCTGTAGTTCATTAAAAGCCAACCAAACAAAACACCCCATCAAAACCTTTTTATTTTTATTCTCCTTTCTGCTCCAACCCAGCATTGCAGTACTCCCATATTATTCCATAATACTCTGTAGCAGTGATTTATACTACTTACACTGTATTATTTCAGTATTTCATAAATTGTGTTTCACAGAAGTATGAATTGATGTGTACTTTGTCAAAGCAGCTATTAATTTTTTGCTCTGCACTTTCTAGTTTATTCAGCATCATCTGGAGCTACCTTTTTGCTCTTATTTTGCTTCGACAAGCCAAGTTTAAGACTGCAGGCATTGTGAAATACCAGCAGTTTGCTAAGATTTGTGATATGTTAAATGCAATCTGAACTGACATCTTTATAGTAAGGTTTTGAATTTTTATGTTTAGGGGAAAGATGTTTCCTCAATGCTCAGGGAATGCTACTGGCTCCAGTTCAACACATTGTCAAGTGAGAACATAGATAGCTTTTGGAAAAATATCAGTTAGTGACCCTTTCTTTCATCCTGTATTAAATGACAATAGTGAACGTCTTGGTAACATGAAACACTGAAGGACTATTAACAGGATATTTGATTTGTTGGATATTTCGAATGTGACACTTTAGTCACAAATTGCGTAATATAGTAGTATTACAGCAATTTGTCCAAAAACCACTGTACTATTTAAAATGCTCTTGCAGACCTACAGATATGAACAAATGTAATTGGGGAAAATTAAGTTCAGCTGTCTCGTATTACAACCCCAAATATTTTTGGCCTGTAAAATTGCCTTACTTTCAATCAGACTTTTATTTCATAATTGGTTAGGAGGGATTCAGTTAATCTGTTATGACCTAATTTTTGCTAGTTTTATTCCCCTAAAAATCTCTTGAAAGTTATTTTAAATGATATAGAGAATATGGTATTATTGCCTTGCAGAAGCAAACAAAATGTATATTTGATGTTGTTGCTATAATCAAATGTTTTCTGAAAAAACAAAACATAGCACTTTTTAAAGCATATTTTTAACTGGTAAAGCTTTGCAGGCCAAGATGATTTGTATTTCCAAAATCCTTAGGTATGACCTTTAATCCTTGATACCATCAAATATACCTATTTGTTTCTCCGTTATGTAAGGGTATGCACTGTATAACCTATACTTAGGATACTTTCTACAATTGCTTGTTCCTATTTTCATATTGTTTCTACATGAAAAGCTTACAGTCAACTAAACCAGAATGATTGAACCTTGGCCCTTGAAACTATTGACTGTCAAAGCAGCTTCAGTTCACTGTTGCGTAGGAAATTTGATGCTAAAAAAAAGGATTATTTTGTCTGCCTGCACTCTAAATTAATAGTGTAACAACAATGACAGCATCATAGCCTGTATAATTCCTTGTGTTTTGGTTGCATGTTGGCTGTCAAGATTTAAATTATACTTACACGCTCCAGTGACTGACTATAAATTCCCACCAACTACTGCTCCATGTAGCAATGATGCCTTATATCCACTGATGAAAGGCTGTGAGGGCCTTATTATTTTCCCCTTGTAATTCCTAAATATGTCTTATTCTAGTGCAGAGATGGTTAAAGATAATGGAGGACCACACCTCCACATGTCCAGTGCACTAATGGACCCTGTAGGTTTTAGGTGTCTCTGGATGGTCTGAATGGAGGTATGGTGAGGATAGAGTCCTGCCATGTGAACTACAACTCAGGGTAAGTACTCGTTAATTCTACTTACCTGTATAGGATTTAGATCAAGCTTTGAATTTGCTTCCTGGAGAATAGGTAAAAAGTAAGAAACACCAGAGAGAATGTTCAAACTATTGCTATTGCCTGTAGCTCCTTTTACTCTCAAAATAGAAAGGCTGAGGCTCCCTGAAGTGCCCTTGCAGGCTGTTGCCTTTGGGCTCATGGTCAGTTGAAGCCTGGTTGGTTGAAAAGGGATTTCTGCCAGGCTTTAAAAACCTAACTTGTATTTAGGCAGATATTTTGAATACCTCTTTGTGCTTCTTTGTGGCTCAAGTTTTGCATTTCAGAGCAGTACCATTTTTGCTAAATTGCACCAAGTTGCATGAGGAAACATTTAAACTTCACTTTGCTGTAGTGGTTTGCCCTCCACATGTGTGCACAAAGTGCCACAGGATTTCAGGCTGTATTGCATACTTCTCTGATGATGGCTTATTTTTAAACATTTTTGAAAACTCCTGCTGAGCTTTAATTTCTCACCATCCTTTTGTTTTTTTTGGTGGCTCTTGCTTAGGTTTTGTGATGCTTGATATGAAATATCAGTGAAACACATTTGGTGTTTTCAGTGATGTTTTTAAGCAATATTGCTGGTTAGGACTGTGCCTTGTAGCTACTGTCTCTGTGCTGTTGCAGGTTTTATGAAGTGTTATGGAAATGAGTCCAGTAATCCTATTGGAATGCCTCTATAGTTGTATCAGAGTTCTATAGATTTCCCTTCCTGCAGAAGACCCTGGTAAATTGATTAGCTAAGATGAAAGCCTTTCCTGACTGGGACCCCTGTGATTTGCATGCAAATATAGACATGTTGATGGGAGAGGGTTTGGATGTAGGAATGGCTAAGCCATGCTGGGAACAGGGGAGCTGCTCTTCATGAGAAGCTCCTGAGCAGCAGGCTGGAGCATATTTCAAATTTGTGTGTCTTCCCAGCTATAATTGCTCAGATTCATGAACCCCTGGGAAATCTGCTTAATTTAAACTATCTGCATTCTCTTTTCTGAGAATTTAGGTTTTTGTAGCTTATAAGCCCCGTAGTGCATCATGTTATTTCAAGAGCGGAAAGCTCTAGCAATAATAAATGTAATGTGAATTATTCTCTAGTGTTAAAATACCTAATATGAACTAAAAAAATCTCTCTTGCACTTGTGTATGGGATTCACAGTTACAATGACATAGTATTGGGTTTTGGTTTTTTGGGTTTTTTTTTGGGAAGAAATGATAAGTTGTTTGTCATGGCCAAAGGGAGAAAGATAAAAAAACAACTTCTAATAAAAAAACCCAAAACATAACTTCTGGAAGAAGAGGGAGTGTATTTTGTATTGCTGTCTCTTAGCACACCTTGCTAGGAATAGACCTGAGGAATAGATCCTTCTTCCATTAGTAGTAAAATAGTGGCCATGAATTCATGTGGCCTTTGATTAGCAGTGAATAAAGGCTGAGATATGCTCCGGTGTTAGGTGGGTTTCTCTGCATAGGTCTACTGATGGTGATTGTCATATTAATAAAGGACTTGGTCTTTCTGGCTCAGAACTCATTGCCATTTCCATGACGAATGGGAGGGCAGGTCTTGGGGGGATGGCTCTCTGAGGCTTAAAAACGGTTTCAAAATTTGTGGCTCAACACACAAGATCACAAATACATTTTCTAAAACCATTTATGTTTGGAAATATGTTTCCTGAGTGATTTATCTTTTTCATTCTGGTGAGGAACAGTGATTTAATCTAATATTGTTTATAAATTTGTGGTGTAGTTCTACAGGAACATTAGTCCTCAAAAGGTTTTGCAGGAAGGCCACTCTTGTGAGATGTTCTTTAAACTATTTGGAAAAGAAATGGAGTAGTATTTAGCTTTTCCTGTTTTGCGGTGCATATCATTACAGTTTGACCTCAAAATCCAGTGTTTCAGTAAAGTCATGTTAAAGTTGAATGAACTTAAAATGCCTTTCATCTTGATTTGAGAGAGCAGATTTTGAAATGTTAGGATTTCTGTGGGATGTTTAATTTTCCTGTCAGCTCTGCTAGTGACAGCTTCTTTTCAGTTTTCCCTGTTCCTCAGATTTTTCTGCCTTGACTCAGGCGCCTAGAAGCCCATAATGCTCTGTGATTAGTAAGAGGGTGTTGCTCTGACAGTTTTGTTTTGTTTTGTTTTGTTTTATTCCTTGTTGTCTCTTCTTCTCCCTCATTTTGTCTCATCTCAGTTCTGCAGTTTGTTCTGTGCTCATGCTATCTTCTCTCAATCTGGACTATATTACTTTCACCTTCTCCATTTGCCTTCCCCCTCCCCTTGGTGTTTTCTTCTTCCTCCAGTGCATCTGTTTCCTCTTTCACTTCTTTCCTGATGCTCATTCTTCCTTTCAGCTGTTTTCCCTGCCTTGTTGTCTTTATTGTTCCTGTTGGCCTCATCCCTCTGCAGATCCTCTGAAATCTGTTTCCTACATGGATGAGAGTGTGTCTCCTCTGGAAGCTGCTTCCTGCATAGGTGAGAGTGCTGGGCAGGAAGGCTCAAGTGGAAGTTACGGTTTTAGGGTTTGGAGGGACAAGACAGTGTTTGAACAGCATTCGCATGTTGGGCTGTTTCAAGCTGCTTTTCAGTGACTGCTTTTCATAAATGGTGATTACTTTTACCCATTATTTCAACAATTTCTGCCTCCTTGCTGTTGCAGTCAGAGGTTTTCAACATATGTGTCTCCAAAATTGTTTAGGTGATGGGGCAGACCACTCCAGGTGGAAGCGATAAGGATGAAAGCTGGTGCTGGGAGTCTGTAGGGTGAATCAGATGCTGATGCTGGAAACATATCCTACTCAAGGGCAGCATCACTTGATTTCTGCCCTTCCCACCAACCTCTTTGTGAGGTTTGTGACACCATGGCAGTGCTTGAGGAATCTTTTTCTGGGGTTGTGTCCTGAGGGAGCAGCTGGAGATGGGAAAGGTAGTTATTTTTAACCACGTTTCAGATTGATTATCTATGTTGCTTGCAAGGCAGAAATACCCAGCCCTGGTAGCCAGCATGCTTGTCCCGTTGGTCCCTTGTGTTGGGCATCAGTCTTCATGGTTTCTTTCTCTTTTTCCAGTGAGCTGCACTCACTTTTCAGAGGCTGACAGATGTGATAATTTTCTTTCTGCTTCCTAGGCTGGGGGGTGAGGACTATTTATACTCAAGGTGAAACAACCACTATAACCACATATCTATATTGTGAGATAAAAGCATTTCCAACAAGATGGTGTCCCTGACGGATTACCTTGATAGCTAATGGCAACTATAAATCAGGTTAGATGGACATTTAAGAACAACTTTATCAGAGATTACTTAGAAACTTTTTTTTATTTTATTCAAACTATGATTTATTTCTTCAGGTTTCTGGAGGTTTACTTACTTGCTTTCTGCGTATGGACACAGTCTTTATAGGCCTGGTCTAATTCATAGGCATTGCAGGCAGAGGAGGTAGTTGATGACTCGCTGGTTACTCTGTTGAAGTCTGTGGATGTGCTGTAATTAAAAGCTCAGCAGGGTCAAGGCATAAATGGTCAGTAAACGTCCTGTAAATAAGCACCACACCTTATTTGTTCACATCGTTTCTACACTGGTGAGGGTGAAGCAGTTCAATATTAATGTTTGAGAGTTATTTTTTTAAAGGTTCTCATGGGACTAAGTTAAATTGTTGTCAAGCAGTTCCTGGTTTAATGGAGAACATGCATTTGAAGAATAAGTATTGTGACAGTCATCCTATTATGCTGGCTGATTTTATGATGTCATATCATTCGAAGTACAAGAGCAGCTTTGAACTATTTGTTTCATGATGAGATGATAACTTAATCCAGGTCAGTGATTTTATTTTTTTTTTTTACTTCTGTATTGCATCCTTCATAACTTCAGAATCATTTTCCTCACATGCTCTTTCAAAAGTGAAAGATGCTGCGGGAAAGGACGTGGTTTTTGCTTAGTTTTCTAGTTGCATTAATGCTTTCCATCATTAAAGTTTTCCATTGTAAAGTCTGGCCCACTCTTTTATGTTTCTTTCAATCTTATTCCCTTTTTGTAGTTGTGAGTGTTTTTTAACTAGGGAAATTCCTTTAAAAATTTGTTGTACTCTAGTCATATTCTTTTCCAACCGTTACCATGTTTCAGTAGTCACATATTGATGTGCCTAGTCTATGCAGGACAGGATTGACTGGGCTGTATTCCTTCCTCTATGGGGATGATGCTTCTCCTGTATCAACTATACCTCTGGCCTGTTTAATTAAATTCCTGACGCTTGCTTCTGTGGAGTTTTCTCATTTTCAGCATGAGTCTCTTTTACCTGTAAACAAACATGTTAGATGTGGGCAACAACATTGTGAAGGTATTTCTGAATTTTAGGAAGTTATTCTGTACCCTAGTCTGTGCCTGAGATTATTATTATTTTTTTAAAATATTGACTGAAAGTTTGTTAGTGTCCCAAGGGGAAAGTAAGCAAGAGATCTTGAGTAGCTACTGATTCAATGGAAGGATGGATGATGACCAAATACTTTGTGGGTTTTTCTGTCAATGTTAGAAATACTATTTTGGTTACGATTATTCCCTTGGAATTAATTATAACACATTGTTAACACATTGTTGGTTGACATAGGATTAAAACTTTCTTTGGAGATAGAGGTTTTCCAAGAATTAAAAGGAACAACTAACTGAATAACTGAATGGCAGATGTTTCTTTTTTTTTTTTGGGTTGTTGTTAAACAGCTTTGAGATGGGTAGGATTTTTTTTTAATCATCAGGAGTAAAGTTTTCAAAACAGCAACCACTGACAAAAAGAAGTTATTTGGATGTTGTTGTGTTAGGAGGTCTTTGGATTTCCTATGCATGTTCTTTATGCGTAGGAATATGTCCTCAATGGTGTTCAAGAAATGACTACAGTTAGCAGACAGACTGGACAGTAACTTGACTTGTTTTGACAGAAGTGGAGGTAGGAAAACTTACTATTCACTAGTTCTCTGCAGCTATCAAAAAAAACCAAAACAACAAACCAAACCCAAACAAACCCACCAACAGAAAACCCTCCAGTAGCAAGGCATACTGGTATGAAAATGGGAGTTTGATTTGAACTGGAGGATTTAAGACTTCCCCCCCCCCACTCTAGCTCTCTGATATTACAGGATTTACTTCAAATCTATTATTTTGAGTCTACTTTTCAGTAAAATGTGCTTTGAACTTGTCTCAAAGGTTTTAGAAGTTTAAACTCTGTTGAGGTTGAAACTATTTCATGCTGGGTAGATCTAGTGATTTATAAAAATGAAGTAAAATAATCTATTGTTATCTTTATAATTTATTGCTACATAGACTGATAAATATTACACTAATATGCAATCTGTGTTTTTACTCATTTCTTACTTTAAACATAAATTCTGTAGAGAAGTTGCTTCTCAACTGTGGGTATGGCTGTCTTAAGTGGGTAGAGTGGACACAGTGAAAAATAATATAGAAAGTGGACAGCATATTAGTCCTGTTGCCATCCTTAGAGGAAATTTCTCTGTGAATTACAGAGAACAGACTTCTATTTAGTTTAGTGTGCATTGCTTACTGCTGGCAGTCTATATATTTAACAGGCTTTAGTAGATGCTAGGACAACTCTTGTCTCCTCAATTTAGATTTCTGCCTCTTTCTGCCCTGAGGAGACTTCTGAAGCAGGTGGGAAGGTTTGAGCAGAGTGGCTGCAGGAGAGTTTGCCAAGAATACATATGGAGATGCTTGCCTCCCAGTGGGGTGGCCTCTGGCTGGTAGCGGATCTCAACACAGGTTTTGGTAGACCCATGAGTCATGTTCAGAGGATCAGTCAGTTCCGTTGGTTGTGTGTGCCACTGCCGTTCTCAGCCAGGGAGTAATGAGTCACAAACTTGTGAGTTTCCAGTCCTTGGTATAGAAAATACCCACATAGCTGTACTCGTGGTTTCATTTAGAAATGAATGAGCGGTGCAAAAGTTAAAGGCTGTATACTTCAGATCCCTACTGGATACCGATTCCTAGTCTTTTATTGAAAAGCACATATTCAGAAATAGCATCTTATTGTCACAAATGGAGAAATGCTAGTTTCTGAAAAAAGTAAATAGGATCTTAATACAAATATTTCCTGCGAAATTTAGCCACAAAAATAGTTGCAAGTGTCTGTTTTAATTGTTTTGCCTATTTACTGTCCTGCCCTTTTTTCATATAACCACATTTATTCTGGTCCATTCAAAAGGAAGTTGCTGAATAATTTCTCTGTCTAGTTGTTCATTCTCTATTATCTTCTTTCAACAAATAGAACAAGTTTGTCTCTCACTTATAGGGGCTCTGTGCTTCTATTCTGCTTATCTGACTTAAAGGCAAGAATCAGCCTTGTGGTATTATTGTGTCCACTTGTTTGAATATCACTCATTACTTCTGTGCCGAGAACCACTTCCATAGAGAGACAGAGGAAAATCTGTCATTGTTATAAATTTCCAGTTACAAATTGCATATATATTGATTTGTTGTTCTTTCTAATCTCCACCTGCTTTGTTGTCTCACCAAGCTATTGTGTCTTTTAGAAGATAGTAACTGGTCCAGGATTATAATATATTTTAGTTAGAATTCATTTTGTTTAGCTGAATAATCTGCAGAACAAAATAATACTGAACAAAATCAAATGTAAAACTAGGCTTCCTAGACATTCTTACAGTTTAGCTCCAATGTTTGCATTCAGTATGTCATTTAAAAACAAACACTTAGGGAATCGTTTGTGTTGAAGTGATGTTCTGTTAGGCAATTTAGTAAGCTGATGCCTTTACAGACGTCTGAAAGTATGTTATAGTAGCTGTTTGTATTGCTTTTGTATATGTTCTTTTGTAAAATAGGTTTTAAAAAATATTTGCCTAAAGCTTACAGGCAGGCAGATGCTTACACTGTCCCTACATTATGTTGCTATGTTTTCCTTTATGTATGCATCAGTGCCAAAACCAGTAATAGGTTACTGCTCATGCAGAATTTTTTTAGTCATGGCAAGCATGACTGTTGCTTTTTACGTAGATTTGTGCCAACAACCATATTTTGCTATGAATTCAGTGTGCCTTTTTAAACTTAATTTTGTTGATGATATTAAATTTGATAGGGATGTAGTTACAAAACCAAGTTAAATTCTGTGTTCTGCTAGCATATACTGTTCCTACAATAGTAAATATTTAATTAATTTTTGCTATGTGTATGAGAATTTTATGAATCAGTTAGGTAAGATCCAGCCCTCTTCACTAAATTCAGAAGACCAGTAGAACACTGCGAGAGTGGTTCTCAGATCCCCTCTGTGGTAGAAGGCTTCTGGCACTGATGTGAATTTGAGAGACATGAATATATGAGCTTGAAACTATCAGGAATCATTTATGCAGCCCTTTTTTCCAGAATGGAGAATAGCTTTTACAAGTGTTTTTAACAATGTCTTGGGAAATTTGCTTTTCATGAGGTCACCAATACATGTGTGCTGCTGTTCTCAAGTTGTTCACCTGGAAGTCAGTACCTCAAAGACTGGCATGAGTTCTTTAAACTACCTTAAAGTGATCCTTAACACAATTTGTCATCTGTGGACACATGGAATAATGTGGCAGAACTCAAAGCATGTTGTACTTCTATAACTGGAATTACTATTTTGGTAGAATATTCTGTAGTTCTTTTCCCAAGGTTAACTAAGTAGCAAGAAAGTGAAAACATTTTTGTGGCAAGATAATTGCACATGACAATGCGTTGGTGGCAGAGTCCCCCAGGTGGTTATTTTAAGTGGTGCTCTCTCATGCATGACATCTTGTTCTGCCCCCCTGCCCCTCTCCTGGGCTTCATCAGCACCCCTTGATTTTTGCAATCTACATTGCAGGAACTGCTTATCCTGGTTGCCTTTTGCACTGCTGAAGGATTTAATTATTATGGGATCTGAGACGGCACACTGGAGGCGGCGTGGAGGTGTTAAACTTGCTCTGCATCTTGGGCTCCATGCTGCTCTCTTGTTGAAAAGGCAACTTTGATGTGTGGTCTTGTGTAATCTCTCAATTATGTTGGGGTCTTTACTGAACCTGCTTTCATGTTGGTGATAATGAGCAGTTTGAAACAGCCATCTATATTACAGTAATTTAAGAATAATTTTCTTTATTGAATTGCAGAAAAATGTGATACTAGTATCTTACGACTCAGAACATAGCATGCTTCAGTGATGCAGACTGCTTACTGGCGCCCACGTACTCCATTTAAAACCCTGATTGTACTGAAGCAAATTGCTTGCTAGACTGAGAGTCCAGATAATTCTAAATTACATTCTGCTGCTGAGCTTTCAATGTATTCTGTTTATTCACTGTTTGTTTTAGGCTACCTAATATATACTAAGTTGTATTTTAGGATTTTTCTTCTTTTCATAAATACCCTTCCTTCTTATGAGATCATGCTCGTGATTATATCTTTTTGTGAGACTCCAAACTGACATCCTTTGAAATAAAGTTTTGGACTGGTTGTTGATGTACTTAAAATGTTACTATGTGGCAAGGCATCAATATGATTCACCTGTGACATCAAATAGAGGTGACAGCTGAATTTCCATGGCTGTTCACTGAGTTGCCTCTGCTGAGATGATCACAGCTGTTAATTCATACTAGTGGAAGTAGGTGTTTATGTGACTTTGACATGTCTCCCCCACAAATGTGCGCTGCCTTTAACGATGTGTTTCATTTTGGCAGACAGCTGAGGTGGGTGAATGCAGCCTTTTACACAGCAAGGACCTATGATGAGGTACAGCCAAAACATTTTCTGTAAGGTTTACCTTTCGTTGTTTGTCAGCCTTCTTAAGCAAGGAAACCTACTGCTGCTTTGTAAGGACCTAATTTTAAGTTGATGTAAATAAATGTTACAGTTGGTAGAATTTGTTCTAAAACTCACCGACTCCTGCAATATTTCACTTTGAATTCCTTAATTAGGAAAGTTACGTGTCACTGAAGAAATGCAGTGCAGTTTGCCCAATGCTGGCTGGATTTCAGAGTGACTCTGTGTGGAAAACAGTTGTGGGTACAAACACATTCGTCTCTGTGTTTTCAGAGTTGTATTTCAAGTGACTTTTCTCTCAGAATTTTAGGAAGTTGAGAACTGTTAATGTTTTTTAGTCCTGTTTATCACAGGAATGGCAGCTGCAGATCGAACCACTGTTTCATCTACTTGAGTATATCATCATCATCTGGACCAGATTCTTCAGAACAGTAAACCATTCTGGTAGATATGTGTGGAGGATGTAGCACCCAAGGGTTTTTGCAAAGTGCATTTGCAGAGGCTTGTTTTGAGCCTAAAACATTCATTATGCTATTATGTATTATGGCTCATTATGCCATTAGTCTACTGCTTAAGCCACAGTGCTCCTCTGTTATGTAGTTGTGGTCTCCTGTTTTAACAAGAATATAATAAAATGAGAAAGGTGCAGGGAAGGGCAGTAGAGGTTTTCAAAAGTATGAAACAATAAAGGACAGCATTATAGAAAAAGGGGGATTTTTCAGCTTTGAAAAGAGGCAACATAGGGGGAAGATGCAAGAGGCCTGAGGAAAGAGAAAATTTTTTGCCAGTACAGAAAAAGAAGGGTATCCAGTGGAGGTGGTAGGCAGCATATTCAAAGGAAACCGATTGTGAAAGTGTGTTCTGCTAGGAAAAAAAAAAAAAAAAAAAAAAGTGTGGTCGATGTAGTAGCTTTTCAGTATTTCCAAAGAGCTATGTCATTAACACTGGAAGTGTTTTTAATTCTCATTTGAGGTAATTTAGTATTAGAAATTATTCAACCAAATAAACATTAGTCTTAGAAACCATCCAAATACATCTTTGCTCCAAAAGACTTGCTGTAATGTACAGGGTAAAGCATCAGGGGTTTAGAACATTGCAATTACTTATGGAATAAGTGGTATTAACCATTTTCCCTCATTGTAGGTTGAATTAAGCCTATGTATTTTACATGACATATCTATGTTTCTATACTTAGTGTGGATCCTGCAGATCCTGGGGTGGCACCATCTGTTTGAGAAAATGTTCTCAGAGATGAGGCGTGTACTGGTTAAAAACGTGGCCTACGCAGAGTTGTGCATTTAAATCTCATTGAGAAAGCGAATTGTAGTATAGTGCCCATCTGCTTTGAATACTGCTATACCTGTTCTGTGTTATCTGGAAACATTAAACGCTTGTGGAGTTGTATTGCCTTAGGCTTCCCATTCTCGTGGTGTGATCAACAAAGTCTTCTAAGGTGTAGGTGACCTGGCAGCAGGATCTCCTCAGCTTCTCCAAGTGTCTGGGCTGAGGTGTCTCATGATGAGGGGAAACGAACGTTCTGTGGTTCCCCCCACTGAGCCAGGTGTTTTGGAAGATAATGGTTTGTGGATGTTTGGGATGGCCTGTCTCATCCTGGCCAATCTTATCAGCTGCTCAAAAGTTGTTTCATAAACCTCTGAAGTATGAGGCCTGCTGGGGCACTGGAGGATTTTGCATATTCTGGCTACTGTTGAGCCTGCCTATGTTGTATGGATCCTGATGGGTTCTCTCAAGCAGCAGTCGGAGAGGTTGGGCAGGGTGGGTGGCCCAAAGTTTCCATCCGTCAGGCGGAGGTTAGCAGCCATGGCGGAGGTCTTCTACCCTCCTGGTGGGCTCTGGCTGTCTTGGGGCTGTTGTTCCTAGTCCAGCAGAGCAACGCAGGCCATGGTGGTCAGCATGCTGAGGGTGTTCCTGTCCTGCCTGTCACCGTGCCAATGCAATGGCCTAAAGGCTGAAAAGAATGGAGGCCCTTGTTCCCCACTTCTCCGCCCTGCCCAGGGTTTTGATGTGTTAGGAAAAGGGGTAGTTTTTCTGCAGGTTTATATTTGGATTATAAATATGGCTTTATGTAAATAATTAGATGTAATTGTAATTAGATTACTTAAATAGCATTAGTGCTTCACTTATAATGTAGTGCAATC
This sequence comes from Jacana jacana, assembly GCA_013400555.1. NCBI lineage: Eukaryota > Metazoa > Chordata > Aves > Charadriiformes > Jacanidae > Jacana > Jacana jacana. Next base: position 124,949 of record VZTM01001407.1, read on the forward strand.
ATTATAGCCTATTTTTAATCATACTTAGAATTTCTCTTGCTTTAATATTTACATAAGCTAAAAAGCTTACAGTTTAAGACATTTCAGAGGTGAAATAATCTGAATACATATATTACAAAAAAGCTCTTCAGATAACAAATGATTTTTCTACTAACAGCGGAATGGCATGTAAGGGGAGCTGCTGCTCTTTCTACTCATTTACTATAGTTTATATAGTTAAAATATTTGTACTACAAACTTGTATGACTTTTTTCCCCTCACTATAATGATGGAAAGCAACACAGGTTTTAGGGCCTCCTTCCTCTTCATTTTCTTTAAAACCAAGCAGTGGAGCAGAAAGCCCCTCTTACAGAGTGGGACAATGCCCTCCCCAACCCCTTGTTAAATAGTTAAGGAGCTGTTGAGTTGTTTTGCGTTCTGTTGTGGTTTGATTATTTGGCACTTGATCTTAGCTTTGGCTTTACTGAGGACAGAAACACAGATGGAACACTTGGTGCTTGCTTAATGAATGAAGGTAAACCTAGGTCACCTTAGACTGGGTAATTTTTCTTTTACTGCTGAGCGTAAAAAGATGATGTATTTTGTACCTATTGTTCTATTTCAAATTGCGTGAGAATCTGGGACCAGTAAAACAAACTGTGAATTTGCTTTTAAAAGATAACTATTTTTACTGGGAAATGCTCAAATGTGATATATGAGTTAATCAAGATTGCAGAAGCATTTAACTTTGATAAGTAAGATGGAGCTCCATGCAAATGTATGATAAGTTTGAGCAGCTAAGTGTTTGACTTCCTTTCTCAGCTTTTGTGATCTGAACTGTATGAAACTCGGTGCATGGATGCAGGACATTTGATGCATACAGGATAGTATGTTGGAGCTCCAGAGAATATCACAAGTGTAAAAATGTAGTCAGTACACTCTCTGACCACTGAGTTTTTACTTCCAATCCTGCAAGTTTATTGTTGGGGTTTGTTCTTTATTCATGGCTATTGCAGCTGGGTTTTGGTTTAGGCTTCTGGATTTACTCTTCTACTTACTTGACTTGGAATCCTCGAAGTGTTCTCTGAATATATCAGAAACCCCTGTCCTTGCCACAGAAAACATGGTCTAATAAACTTGCAAACCTGAAGTGACACACCAGCAAAAACAGAACAGTGACTTTTTGAAATAGATAACTCGAGGACTACTGTTTTTTTATTTGGCAATTTGTAGAGAGCTATACTTAAATCCTTAAGGTCTTGCTAGGAATTTATTCCATGATCATAAGAGCTTGGGAAAGACTACTCATATGCAATTCAAGAAAACATGTAAAGTATTTAATGTTTAAACTCATGAATGTTAATAAGAATAGTGTTACTTCCTGTTTGAAATCATAGACCTAGTACATGATCAATGTGATCTGCTGGTAAGAAATAGAGGAACATAGGAGTTATTTGTGTTAAGTTCACCTTTAACCCTGTAAAGATCACCCTGCCTCCACGTTGTGTCAAATTTTCATTCAGGATTCAGCGGTGACAGTTTCTGAGACTATTTTTAAAAGTGTTTAGAAGAGAACAAGCCAGTACATGCTAACTTAAAAAATGGTCTTAAAAATTCCACACTGTAGGTCTTTGTAAAGGAATTATAGTTGAGATCCAGGTCTGGCCTTGTAGGACCTGTGTCCCAGGTACTAGGTTGACAATTTAATCACAAAGGAGATCCAGTTCAGATGATGAATTCAATGGTGCTTATTTTTTGGAGGTGAGGCAGAAATAGCGAAAGTGATAGTGTTACTGTAATGGAACTGAAGTCAAGTGTGGATCCTTCAGGTGAGTTATGTGCCTTTAGCCTATATAGAATCATAGAATCATTTTGGTTGGAAGAGACTCTTGGGATCATGGAGTCCAACCATCAGCCCTACTCTACGAAGTTCTCCCCTACACCATATCCCTCAACACCTGGGCTCCTTACACCCCAAAATTAATTTCCCTTGCAGGTAAAGTACAGGCAAAGTAAGATGTCTTCACATGTTATTACATTAACATTAGAGAAAAAAACCAAGCTCAGTCATGAATAAAAGATACTAAGAAACAATGGAAGCAGTAAGCAGTACCTTAGTGTGCATCAAGTCTGAAAGAAATGCATTGAGTGCTTTCTCCAGCACTGATGTGAAGATCTGTATTTCACACTGTAGCCGTAAGATTTTTCATGGTTTGAGTGCGGATGTGATTTATTTTTTTTTTTTCCCTCTGATCATGAAAACATTGAGTGCTAATTTGCTTGGTGTTCTCCATTAATTTTTGCTGTTTAAATGTATCAGCTAGACTGTGGTATTTAGGTTCCTCCCCTCCTTCCCCCCCCCCCAAGTTTAAATACATTAAGTAGGTGTAGGTTTTGAGGTTTCTGTATCTATAAAACAATTTCATACAACTGCTCATATTTCATCAACTAAGTTAAAATGCGAGTGATTAGAAACCCTTTGTTAGAACCAGTGACAATACATCTGAGTAGAAAATTAATGTCCTTTACAATTCTACCTCTTAGAGAAGTTTTTCTGTGTTGCAATTGTAAATGCAATTTAGAGGACAGTGACTAACGTCTTACTTTAAATGGCAGTTTCATAAATAGTTATGTCTAAAGCCTTTTAATACCAAAAGT
>VZTM01001409.1:842-53203 GCA_013400555.1 Jacana jacana
CCGTCACACCATTCAACTGCTGGTAAAAAAAGACTGTTCCAATGAGGTTAGAGAAGTTGCAACCAGTAAAATTCAATACAAACAAAAAAGTTGAAACCTGAAACCGCAAAAACCCACAAGTAACGTCACCAGCTGGTGGTGGTAAACGTCTACTCTTTCTTTTTTGTCTATCTGGGAAAGGAAGGAAATATTTGTAGCCACATTTAGTTGAGCTGACTTTCTTCAAGAAACACAAACAGTCCCCAGTAGTAGATCCCTATGTTGGAATTGAATAAGTTCTTTAGATTCATGGGTTCTTCTGTCTTTATAGGATGCTTCCAAAGCATCCTAGTCACTAGTTCCGCACAGGGTTCAGTAGCTGCCACCAGAGCTGTAAGATGGCTGCCTAAGGATGAATTGAATATAGAGTCAGGACAAACAGACGTTCTACAGTATCTGCCCCCTCAAGCCCTTTTTCAGTTCTCCCATCAGTTACAACTGATGGTCTCATTCTCTTTCCTACATGCAATGACCCCTTAAACTGTGTATTCCCTCTTTAAGAATGTTAACTATACCCTTCTTTTCTCCTCTAGATAACTGCCTCCAGATCTTTACACATTTGCAACAGTATTCACTATTACATTCTAGTTTTACAAGACATTAATTCCTCATATATTCCCCATGGCCACCTAGCACAATGAGGGCATCATTTGCAATGTTTATAATTTTCCTATACTTATTTGCAAGCCGACACTAAGTTTTAGATGCATGATATCAGCTGACTGCATGTTATAAGGGAATGACATATTTTTAATGTATATCTCATCTAATAGACCGNACTTGATCAGCAAAAACCTTTATGCACCTCCCATCACCTTCTTCCACACATGAGAAACATCTTCAGGTTGTTAAAGAGGTAAGGATTTAAATACTGTGTGATACAGGGCAATATCTGCTTCCATGAAGTAATGGCATAGCGACAGAGAAGCTGGAAATGGGCATAAGATGTCAAATTGTGCTTATTTTAAGAGACACCAAAAAGAATTGCAATGACTGAGCGTTCTGGAAAAATGTATGAGCCCAAAAACTACATAACATGTAGAGAGAAAAAAAAAAATAAATTTGAACATTTCAGAAGAAGGTGTCCTCATTGCTTCTCTTGGTAGAATGTTCAAATGGTGACCAACTTTGCTATGACTTCCTCCACAGTTCAACACTATAAAGGACTTTATCTTCTTCTCATCATATGAGTGCATTATCCTCTTCTCTCTAAATAAAGAACAAGAATAATGATTGGACCCTTTTGCCCTTTGAGTCTTATCATTAAGTAGAATTTCCTTTATTCTTTTATAGGGCTTTCTTCATACTTCAAAACTTTCTCTTCTTTCTTTTTTAGTCCTATAAGCCATGTCGGTATTTTTCCTGAGAATCTTTGCTTCCTTTAGCCAAAGCCAGAACTGTATACTGTGAAAAGCATTTGTATAATTGCTGTTCTTCTTTCATTATGTCTTTAAAAATCTACTGTTAATCAGTAGAGCACTGGACTATGTGAACCTTCATCTGTATCAGAACAATCATTTTTATTTTCTGTTACATTCTTAACAAGTCTATGTATTTCATACCTACTAAACTACAATATCTTCTGTTCATTCCCTCTACTTTTGTTTGTGGTACAGGAATTTATACTCAAATTGCCATCTTCAGCTCATTTTATGAATGGTCTAATTGCCATAGCTGCCGTCTTTCCTATGGAACGGTGGCTTCCACAGGAGCTTCAGGGTAACAGAGAAAGTTTTCATTGCTTTCTACAAATGTTTTCCATTGCACATGGTTCAAAGTTTTTTTAGTGGTATCAATTTGTACATTTTCGTATGCAAGAGAAGGTCAGTTAAAATCAACTCTGAGTGGGAGGGACTATGTAAATCTGTTGATTCTTCTCAGATCCTTTTAGGCCTCCCAGATTTCATTTAGAGACAGGGAGGCTCATTACTGCCTGGAGTGCAATATTTATACCAAAGGCATAAGCCTGCCTTCCTCTAAAATCCACCCACTTGAAAGGGAATTGTTCTAGTTTTGTATTTTAATTGCTCCTTGGCTATGCAACATTTTCAGAGCTCTTACAATGACTCTCCATAGTTTTAGCTTGTTTAGTTCTGACACGTGAACTCACAAACATACCATTTGCAGCACATCTGCAGACCTTTTTTCTCCAAATTCCATTGCTGAAAGCAGAGCTGACAGTGGTTAGTTTTGTGTGCTTTGTAAACAGCCTGAATATGCAATTTACACCAGACAAGTCTCAGTCACAGTGAGGTAGATGCTTTGTATGTTTCTGGTTTTATCTCTTTCTATACATATATATAATCTCATTTTGCTTTGGATTTCAAGTGAGATATTGGAGCATTGCTAAATAAGAGCAAGCCAGTTTGAGTGCGCATGCAGGTATGTTCACTAATCGCTTTTATCTCACCTCTTTGCCCTTCAGTTTCTATGTGAACCAACATTTGTGTTCTACATACAAGTCACCATTGTAGGAGGTGCCTTTTTCAGCCATTAGAGACATAAAAGGAAAGGCAAGAGCAGCAGTCTTTTTCCTTTCTAAAAGTCTTTCCACAATTGTTTCATCTTCCCAGTCTGGACCCCAAACATTCAAGGAAGTGATACCTGGAATGAGTTTTTCCCACAGCCTGTGGGGACACAAGGCATCTGCTAAAAGGGTGTCTTGACTGCCAGGCCAAGATATCTGAGTTAAAGATTCTAGTATTTTGTATCTAGTATTCAAATCTAAGGATTTGAACTGCCTCATTTGGAGAGTAGGTTTAGTTTAGGTGCCCAACTCTGGGACAGTAGTTCAGCAAGTCTCGTGTCTCATATACCAGTGAGAGTTAATGGGGCAGGGCTCAAGGTTACAGAATACATGAGTGCATGCAATAATCATAGCTGATAGCACTTCAGGGAATTGTGAGAGGGCAATAAGTGTGACTAGGCAGGCTGAAAGAGTGAGAGGAAAGCCAGTTTGGATACACAGTCTTGTCACTTTGAATTTTGTTCTTTCTCATCACTAAACTAGTATGAATGTTCCTTTCATGATTTTTATGTCTCATTTTTTTCTTGTATGGTTTTATTCCAGATTTTACCTGTGTCATAGTCCATCTTTCATGCCTCGTTTTCCTTCTCTTTAATTTATATTCCTTTGTCTAGCAATATAACAACAGCACTGGCAAAAGGGGTTTTTTTCTTTCTGAGAGCTTTATTATGACTTTCTTAATTTCTGTTTTAAAGCCTGCAAGATTTTAAAAAGAAAAAAAATACGACTTATCACCAGAATGTCTTAGCAGCTCTCTAGTATTGACAAGAGATCCACTTCCAAAGACTGCTTTATTGTTTAGTCCCACAAAATTTGTAATCTTTTAAAGTTCTGAATGTGTTACAAAATTTCATGCTTTGGGGAGGAAAAATAACCCTTTTATTGGACAAATTAAAGTAATACATTGCTGGAAAGTGCAAAAGCAACATGTGCTTTTACAAGACATTTGTCATTGCCAACTTCATTAAAATAGCATCATCAAGTTAGACTGCAAATATACAGGGTCCAGTGACAAAAATAAAACCCCTTAGGAGTCTTACAGTACTAGAAGACTACCACTCAGCATAATTACCATCACCAGGGTTAGACCATGACCCAAACCCTTCGTGCTGGCCCACCAGCGTGTATTACGTGAGTGAAGTGCTCCATCTGCTGGGGACGCCGGCAGGCGAACCAGGCACTTTGCGCTTTGTGTTCAGACATCTCTCAGGGCTTTAACATTCTTTATAAGCTGCATTTGCAAGCATTAAAACTGCAAGTGCTCTGAGTCACCTGGTGTACAGCCAAAAACACAAAGGAAAATAAAAGGAAAAGAAAAAGAGGAAAATGACAAAGAGAAAAAGGAAAAAAAAAGAAAAGGAAAAAAGAAAAAGAAAAAGAAAAAGAAAAAGAAAAAGAAAAAGAAAAAGAAAAAGAAAAAGAAAAAGAAAAAGAAAAAGAAAAAAGAAAAAGAAAAAGAAAAAATTTTCTTTTGCCATTGCTGGCTCACGGTCATCCTGTTGTTCATCAGGACTCCCAGGTCTTTTTCCTCAGAGCTGCTCTCCAGCAGGTCAGCCCTCAACCTGTACTGGTGCAGGGGTTATTCCTCCTCAGGTGCCTCACCCTACACTTGCCCTTGTTGAATTTCCCGAGGCTCCTTTCTGCCCAACTCTCCAGCCTGTCCAGGTCTCGCTGGATGGCGGCACAGCCTTCTGGTGTGTCAGCCACCCCTCCCAGCCTTGTATCATCAGCAAACTTGTTGATTGATTGCTATTTTCTTTTTTTAGAGTTCTCTGCATTTATATCTAACGCATATTTCAAGGTGGATCACGTGTCTTGGATTTATTCTGAGATTCTTATCCCTGCATTAGTAATTTCTGAACTAGTAACTTTTGCCTTTGTCACAGCATGTTCTGCTACATTATTCCCTTTGGACTGGCCTTGGTTACCTTGCAAATACACCAACTTGGATAGAAGAAGGAGATCCTTTCACCTTTGCAACATAAACTCTTTCCTATTTAAAAAAAAACCAAAAAACTATCCCCCCAAATACACAGTTGCGGTGTTGAAGCACTTCAACAAATTGTTCTTTCCATTAAAGTCAAGATTGTGTTAAAATTAACAGTATTCCATACCAGAAATAAAAGGTATATTTTGTGTTTTGTGATCATACTAAGGCCTGGTAAATATGAGCTACTTGTTTTAATGAGGCTAGAACTGGCAAATGCCAGATGGTTGATCCAGTTTTCTAAGATTTTTTTGTTTGTTAAACACTAGGCTATGCCTAAAACATGTGCAGAACAAGTAGTTGACACTGCTAAAGACTCACTTTATTAGCTTATGAGAAAGAATTGTGGCTTTGAAAGTAATTGGTGTATTTTGATCATAAGCCTAAGTAAAGAAGAGTTTATGTTTAGAAAGTCCTTACCCTGGTTCTGTTTACCTTTGCTGCATTTCCCTTTATAGCTTGAAAAAATCTACACAAAACAGCCCTCTAACAAGTCTTCTGTCTTTTGAGAACTTAGATCAGAAATGCACAGGGTGCTGGATAATATCCACCACAGAGGATCTGCTTACAAGTCAGAAGGACTGAAAGGGCTGGGGGAGGAAAACTGGAATAGGGGACTCCATCCAGACCTAGGTATGAATCAGCTGGGAATTTTGGCAGGATCCCAGGGAAACCTTCTTCATGCAGTCTTGCACTTTCTGTCAGGCCTCTTGTCTGCAAAATGCCAAAGCGTTTCTGTTTCCCACTGTTTCCCACTGTTCAGCAGAGCTCCACTGGTGTGACAGAGCTGATGTGCTGCTTCCTGCTGAGCAAATTCTGAACAGATTCTGAACAGATTCAAAGTTCTGAGCAGAACTTGCCAGAACCATCCAGTGACTTCAGTAAGAATGAATGGAGTAGAACTGACCTAGGGCACTAAGAGTTCTTGCTGGGCCTGTTGTAGTATTGAAATGAGAGGGTTGTGGTTACCTGGGTACCATAAACACCTCAACTTGGAGGGTTAGGATAGAGGACCCTGCCAAGTTCTAGGCTGGTCATTGACAGGAACATGTTGTCAGAGAGCAATGACATGTACTCCCCTCAGAGAAAGCTGTCTGTGGTATAGATTCCACTCTTGTTCAATACACAATAAATCAGATACAGGGAGAAGGCACTGCAGAACAGCCTGGCTGGAAATCTAGGACTCTCGCTTTTCTCCCACACCACAGATTGCACTTCATCCTCTCTCTCTCTTACCCAGGCATTACCAGCTTCCAATGGGCTTGAACACCTCTCTCCTTTGTCTGTACATCCCAAGAGTCTGCAAGCTGTCATCTCCAAATGGCTTAGTGAGATAACCAGCAGGCTTCTTCATGCCCACCAGAGAGTCCATGTGGGTAGCCAGCTGGTCTGTCTTCTTTGTTAGACTTTGGAAAAGGGTGGGAATTTCAGAAATACTGAGCAACACAAGAAAGATTTGTACATTATTTGTCCATCCTGAAAGTGACTCTCTCTCTCCATATCTCCTTCTGCCTTCAGCAACAAAGTCCAAATAGCTGGATTGGCTCTTGAAACTACAATTAAATTATTCTGGGGCCCAATAAACCCCAGAATATATCACAGTATAGTGAATTCACTACACTTGAAGCCACTTGTTGAAAATTACTCAGTTTTTCTTGGAGACCAGTAGTACAAACCTGAAGGAAGAAGAAACCCAGGCTCATTTTTAACTCAGATTTTAGCAATTTAACTGAAGGACTCCTGGAACCATTGAGATCCACTCAGTGGAACTTTAACAGTCCAGCACCAACAAGCATGATGAGTTTCTGCTTCCCAAACTCCTAAACCAGATAGACAGACTAAAAGTCAGCTTACAGGTGTTGCTAATCATATATTTGTTTTAACTGCAAGGTTTTCCCTGGTTTTTGTTTGGTTTTTTTGTTGTTTTTTTTTTCCTGAGGTTTCCCTCTAATGTTAATCTGACCTAGCAGTCCTTGCTATCTCCCCAAGAAGTTTTGGCTTGAATGAGATTCCTACTTGGAGGAAACATAAAAAACCTATAAATAAAATAGTGATAAGTAGGAGAAACAGGAAATAAACAATATGCAAGCTATCAGGCAGCAAAGTGTCTGTATACTGTTGTGGCTGTCCTGCAGGGAACACAGATTGGAGCTGATTGTTGTGAAGCCACAAATTTTTCATGAAACAAAGGTTTGTAGGAAAAATAATAGTCCACTGATTCAGCTGGGGGGAGAAAACAAAACAAAGCAGAGAACACTTGGCTATGCAAGCTATGTAAGCTTTTCTTCAGATTTGAACATTTATTTTCTCTTTTTCAGAGAATTTTCTCATATCCAGTAAGCATCGTCAGGGAGAGCCTGGAGTACCATCCGAGAACCTCTCTCTCAACACTGCATTTCACTGTAGTTAACTGGGTTAACACTGTTAAAGTCAAACAGCCACACAACACATGAATGGAACTGATTCTCACCTTGTGCAGCAGGGGTACAGCTGCATCCTTCCCTTTACAGCAGGGGATGCTGTCCTTCCCGGATCTATAAACTTCAGATAAAATCTTCAGATGGCCAAGACACACCAGACACTATGTATTACAGAGAAGGGAACTTCTGGACACTGCACTGGCAACCATGGCTCCACACTGGAATGAAGGTGTCCCACCATGCTTCAGTGTGATGGGGCTGGAACAAGGAGGCTACCTTATCCCTCCTACAGATCAGCCAGAAGCTCCTGTACTCTCATGGCTTCCACATGGATGCTGTACTTACATTGCTCAGGACCCATATATTTGTTTAAAGTGGCAGCCCCGAGGTTTCCCAGTATTCTGGGTTTGTTCACCCATTCAATGAAGCCCTGTTGGAAGCAATCCTCTCCCAGAAATGGCAACATTGTGCCTTATGAATATTCATCTGCTCACGGATTGCAGATGGAACACGATATAGAACTTTGGGCTTTTCCTTTACTTTCACTTGGATAACTTGGGCTTTATACTGAGGTGGCACCCTTTTTAATAAAGCCAGAAAAATAAAGCCAAATTCCAACACTTTAAGAGAAAATAATTTAGAGCTAGGCTTGAATGAAGAGGAAAAAAGTTTCAGGTCTTAAAAGCTGTATTGTTAAGAGACATTTACTACAGACTGAGGAAATTCAGAAATCTTCTATAACGAGTGTGATGTGATGCAAGTGCCTCAACTCACATCATAATCTGCAGATAAATGACCAACAACATGTTACAGTAATCAGGGAGCAATTCAGTTGACCAGCTACCAAGAAGCATATCTTGAGATTGGATCCCACCCCATGAGATCAGGAAAAAAAATGGGTTTGTTGATAGCGATGAAAAGTTGGTCTCAGCTTACACAATACCTCCAGGGACCAGGACCTCCCACCAGTGCAAAAGCAATAGTAATATTACTACCCCTGAGAAAATACAAAGCACGCTCTTTGCCTCTCCCTTTGTGACAAAAACCCCTGTGACAGGAAGAGAAAAAAGATACACTATGTTTTCTGGCAATATTCCCAGAGAAGGGATATGCTGAGCAGAGACATGCATGGACATGTGTGCCGTGGAGCAAAGGGTCCCAAGAGATGCCCTTGAGGTAAGAGAATTTGCACAACCTTGAAGGCGAGCTCCTATCTGAAGTACTTGTAGAATCATTGAATGGATAGAATTAGAAGGGACCTCAAAGATCATCTAGTTCCAACCCCCCTGCCATTGGCAGGGACACCTCCCATTAGAGCAGATTGCTCAAAGCCCCATCCAGCCTGGTCTTGAACACTTCCAGGGATGAGGCATCCACAACTTCTCCGGGCAACCTGTTCCAGTGTAGTTGTGGATTGTAATGTAACGTATAGGGCCTGCTCCAAATCCCATATAAATCAATGGTAATCCTTTCACTTTCATGGGTTTGACATGCTATTTCTGTCACTGTCTTGGGCCGCCACGCTTCATCCTGCCTTCACCCTACCTCAGCTGCACCCACCCATTTGTGCCTCCCAGAGAAAAACAAGACTGCTTGAATTTTCAGGCTCAAACTTTAAGCAAGGATCTTAGATATTTAGTATGCACATCACAGTTATCACTCACAACTTCAACAGCCGTCTGGGGGAAAGTTTTGAAGCTCACTGACATGCTGAAGAAGTGAACCTGACTGAGAAACGATGGGCAACAGCTGCCAAAGGGGAGAGGGATAGGAGCTGAACATTTTCCTCAAGGGCTCCCACATTTCTCCGCAGTGCTACTAGCAAGTAAAAATATGTCAGAACCTACTGATTGTGTCCAGTTTGCATTTCATAAATTAAAGCATATCAGCTGTTTCTTAACATTTTATTTTCAGTCTTCTTTCAGTCATAACTTGGCCTAAGAACTACATCTGTGATGAATTCCATGTAACAGGACCTTGCCACTTGGGCTACAGTTGTCATCAAAATAATCTAGTGTGCTCACACAGGCTGAGAGAAATATATTTTTAAAAATATTCCATCACTCAAAAATTATTTTTAAAAAATCACAATTTTTTTGAGTTGAAAAGTAGTCTATATTGAAATGCAGTTTCTGCATTGAAATGTCCATGTGGCTGCATGTATATATACAAACATAAGCGCAGCAACACAATAGCAGTAGTAGGTACAGACAATAAATTTATCTATGTAATGTAGTTTTCCAAAATGCAGTCACTCCCTCTTTTGACTATTACACAGCAGCTTGAAGACAACTCCAACTGTTTGTTTTGAATAATTCATCTCTCAAATCTGATTCTTACTTACATTTTGAGGTTAAGTGGTTGCCATTATCAGGCAGCTGTGTGCTTGGTGCTGCAAAAGGTGGCAATACAGATGCAAGATTCTGGAGAGAGATTTTCCCAAAACCACATTAAAAGGTCCCATCTGCCCTCTAAACACCTCTGTCCCTTTCACAGCCCTCCATCAGGCCAAGCACACCTGGGGAAGAGCTCCACTTTCAGGAACTGCAGCTGAGATCTGCTTTGGACAAGGACCCACAGAAAGGACAGGGTGGTTGCATGAAATCGAGGTGGATGATTGAGAATTTCATCACTGCTGAGCATCTTAATGGATTTCAGGAATGCTGCCCTCATGGCAAATGAATAACTGAGGTTGTCAGGAGATCAAAGGAGAGCAATAAACCAAAAAAGGCTGGTTGTGACATTATTTTCTAACAGACCACAGGCCAAAACCACCCATGGTGCCGTTCCCATTGGCTGTGATTGCACTGACACAAACTTGGGACCTGTGGTTGGTGTGAAATGCAGGTATGAGACCATTGCCTCACCTGTGCGCAGCAAGTTGAGCACATTGTTTCACAGGGTGTTTTACCATTCCTCCATCAACCCATGTTTTTCCCAAGTATTTGTGCCACAAGAGACTCAACAACCCTTCTTGACTAAATGTTTCATGTGGTGGGGCATCTGGTTTGGTGGCTTTTAGCAGAGGTGCTGCAGAGGCAGGAGGAGAGAAGAAGGAGGAAAATGAGGAAGAGGAGAGCAGTTATTTTCTGCAGACCATGCAGACCATGCTCTGCATGAGAAAGGAGGGAAGAAGGAGGAGCATGGAGATGATCTGCTCTGAACTGACTGTAACGCCCCTCACCACCCATTGTCCTGCTAGAGGGACCAAGAAAAACCTGTGGCAATACTGACCTGGCAAGGAGAAGACTTTGGCATGAAGTTGGCAAAGGGACCCAGGGAAAGGGAGAGGAAAGGTGCTTTCTCAAAGTGTGCAANCCAGTACCTGAATCAGTAATTAAATATTCATAGCAATTGGCAATAAGCTAATTTTCCCCAAGTTGGTTTTGCCTGTGTCAGTAAATGGTAACTGATTTTGCTGTGTCTCTATCTCCAGCCACAGGTTGTCTCACTCCTTCCTGTTCCCCAACCCTGTCCCCTTGGGGTGGTGAATGAGCAATTGAGTGGGAGTTTGGCTGCCGGCTGGGGCCGGCACTCTGTGTTCAGCCAGTGCTCAACTCTTATCAAACTAGCTCAGGTACTAGTCCAGAAGTTCTTGAGATGTGGCTCCAAGGTAGCAGGGTAGATTAGCCCCCATGAAGCTCTTTTTTGTGCCTCTGCTTCCTTGAAAAAGATTAGTTTTGCCTCTCTCTATATGATTCCATATAATGTAATTTAAACTGACTTCATGCAATCAGTACTTTTCACAGGAAAGACAGGCCCCACAAAAGCCCAAGTGAGAAGGAAAAAACAAGAATATCTAAGCTGCAGGGCACTTTCTAGTAAGTGATGCCAGAAATACTTTTCTAAGGACATTTATTTCCCTTAAAAAATCCATATTAAGGGAGACCTGTTGGCTCTCCTGGCCCCCATCCACTCTACCAGTGATTCCACAGCACCTTTTCTGCTTGCCTATGCTGCTGTAATACCCTGGTTTGCACAGTTGTTCATATATAATAATCCCACTTGCCCAAGAAATCTCCAGTACACCAGTAAAAGTGACCTATATATTGCAGATGAGAGCTAAGAGGGAAATAGTTTTCTCAGCTCTTGTGTCCTGAGAGTTAAATTATTCTCCTTTCTAAATGAGAAAGAAGCTAATGCGTGGGAAGGAGGTGATGTCCACCTCAGCGTGTATAATACCATACTTGTGTGAGAGGTGGAAAGCCCAGCTACACAATTTTCCTCTTTTGTTGTCTTCAACTCCTCAGCTAATTGGCATCAGCTCTTTCCTATGGTTTACACTGAGGTTCAAACTTCCTCACCCTTTTCCTCTTTCCAGCCTGTAAAAGGGTGACTTCTCACAATATTTAAAAACATCATTTTCCTCAGTTTCTCACTCGCCCAGTGAATATTTAACATTTTATTGCTTGCTCTTCTTATTACAACTCCCAGAGGAGAAATTAGGTAGGTAGACCTTCAGAGCTGCCATTTAGGTGTGCCAGGCTCCAGGTTGAGTCATATGGGAGTCAGACAGTCCAGACATGCTGATGTCCTTCTGTCGGACATCCACCCCACCACGGAAACTGCTTTCCAGCAAACGTCACTGCAACTTGAATATTCCTGTGCACAATTTGAGTTTAAGAAAGAAAAAAAAATCCTGACCAAGTGCCTCTGCTGTGCACTTCCACCTTTCTGGCCTTTAATAACTCTTGGCAGCTGGGAATTGATCTGGGGAGCCTGACAGCAGACAGAATTGCTTAGCTGGAGGCATGCTCAACTTCAGCTTCCATTTTTTGGCCAAGCTCTCATTTATCCTCATAGTCTCTGAAGTTCCTGGCTCTTTGAACCTGACTGCTATTCCACATAAGCAGTGTTTTATGTACAATCAACTTCTTTATTACATAACAACCAGCAACATCTGAAAGCTTTAAACATATTCTAACATTTTAATGATAGCAAGGAAAGATTTATGGGCAGAGTAAATATCTTTTATTGGCCCAATGATGTAGTCGGAAAAATGTAGACTTGCTTTTGGGTGCATCCGGATTTGAAACAGAAGCTGCAAAATTGTGGCTTGATGTTTGCTGCTTCTTTTAGTTCGGCAGCAGAACGTGGATGCCTGAACTCTTGCCTGGTTTCCCAGCTGTGCAAGTGCATAAATAAAGGTATTAAGTCCCTGTGGACCTTGCTTTGATTATACACTTAGGTCGTCATGGCTACACTACACAACTATTTTAGAATATTATAAAGTTAATTATAAAGTATAATTGATGATCTTGCTGTTGAATTGTCACAGTAAATTGCCTTGTATTATCATTTTCATTTTCGCCTTCCCTCAGAAACCTTTCTAATAAGTATCTGTAGATTCATAATATTTGATTTTATTCCCAAGTGGTATTTCTTTTTTTAAAGTCAGACAAAAACCGTTTACTTGCTTTTAGGCTCCTTCTGTGAAATTCTCTCCTTAAAGAGAAGGAAAATTCACCATCTGTGGCGTACTTTGTAGCTGCTTATTTGAGGCAGCCTGCTCAGAACAAAGTAAATCTTACCACATTTTAGAGAGCTTGGGAGGAAAGGAATTTATCCACATTTAGCAGACAGTGGGGTAAGTACATTCTTCTGGAAGCCACAGGTTTTGGGGGCAATAAATCCTTCCATTGCTATTAGACAAGAGGCAATAAATCCTTTGATCTCTATCACACTCAATGATTTTACTCCACTCAGAATGTACATTTCATTGAGGTACTGTCTTCATTTTCCCATTTCCCTGGGATTAATTTATCCTCCATTTCTAGGTTATTACCCTCTTTTTTTCTTTAATTGGTTGTACTTCTAAATTTTTCACTGTAAGGCCAAGGCAGTCAGTTACATTCTCTGTTAAGAGAGAAAATACATTTTATTTTGTTCCTTACTTTCCTCTCACCATATGGACAAGTTTCTGAAGTTGTATCAATGTATTCCATCTTTTAACAGTAATGAATTCTTTTCTCTTTTAAATAGGCAGGTGTGCTTAAGCTTCTTGAAAGATTGTCCTGAAGAGTCATTTTACACTTTTTGCCAAGTTCAGATCAGACTTTTTCCCTTACATCTAGCCACAAGCTTCAGTAATCTCTGTGTTGGCCTTAAAAACACTACAAGTCTAATATCTTTGCTGAAAATTCCAGGGGAACGTCTTACCTCTTAATACAGCACTATTTTTAGTTCCACACAAGCGATGGCAAGATTTTTTTATCTGCAGTTTGGATTCTGATGCCAGCAAATAAATCTAATTGACAACGCCTAGCAGTACAGCATCTACCAAATCTTCAGGAGTTATCTTATTTTTCTCATTATTCCCCTGCCTTTTGTTTTGTTTTGTTGGTGTTTTTTTTAAAAAAGACCTGAAAGCCTTTTCCAAAATCCATTCAAAACAAAAGCAGCTCGCTCACAAATATTCTTTAAAACTCCATCCACAGAGGAGACAGATGGGAAAGACCAATTTAGAATGAAGCATTGGATTCCTAGGGCACAAACCGAGAAAGTGTCTGGAGTTTTTACCCTACCGAAGCTTATTTCTGGCAAACAGTGACACCCGGTGGCCAGTGAGGCTGACCTGGGATACAGCCTTACAACACTAGCCCCGGTACCTCTCTGACTTTGGGAGGAGGCAGGAAGGAGTGTTTCTGGCAGTCAGGTACCAAATTAGGAATGAAGGGGGCTGTGTAACAAATGAAGCAAGTGCATGGTCCATATATAAAGCTTAAACACACCGAGAGATTTGTCTTGCATTTTTTTCTCCTGGTGTTTAATTGCATCATAGACTGGAGATGCTTATCTGTTCTTCTAAGGATAGGAAATAATTTATATTTTGATTATAAATATGTGGATTATTCCCTTCTGTCGCTGTGTTCTTGTGCAGCTGTTAGACTGGGGACAGTTTCAAAAAACTGCACTACAGGGTGAAATTGAGTGTTGTCAGACTTTATAAACCATCTGGAACACCAAGCTGCTTTTCACACCCTGAAATCCCCGTGTCCTGATTTTTACAGTGTGTCTAAAGTTGATATCTTCCTACAAAAATAGAAGGCATGAGCTGTGAAATTATAATAAGAAGTTGCAGAAGTTTTCAGTTAAGTCTCTGATCTCGCCACTGAGGTAGAAGGTGTGTTTGGCATGTGAAATATAGGACAACATGGTCTGCAGCAACCCCAGCGATGCTGCAGCGGACCTGGCTCCCCAGGGCTCTGCCTTTCCCAGCAGTGCCCTGATACACAGCACTACCAAGCAGCAGTTTTCCAAAGGAAACAGAGGGTCCAGCTCACCACCCTCTCTAGAAAAAGAAAAAATATCTGAGAGTTAGAGGCACACAGTTTTGCCAGAGGGTTTTCTGTAAACAGCATAGTGTAGACAAGAGTCTTTCAGCCCATACGTCCGTGATTTCTTTATGAAGGGTGCTCCAGAGTAGGAGTTAGGCTGCAACTGGCAAAAACACCTTTCAAGTACAGTCAGAAAGGGGACTTCTGAGAGGTGGGAGTGGGACTGGTAGGGTTTTTTATGATCTCTGCTCACATAGACAGTGGATTGCTCACTAAAGGACAGAAAGAGACTGGTTCTTTGCTTCATTCATTCTTCTACCTAACTCCATTTCTAATCCACAAGCTAAAAAAGTTTGGGAAAACCCTATTTCCCACTTTGATCACTGAGGAGAGCTAATATTCTGTTAACTCTGCTTTATCCCATTAATTGTTCTTTCCTTCTTTTACATCCCTAAATGGTTGGCAACACCAAGTCAGGTTAAAACTTCTTTGCTATTATAAAACATCTTACCATATTACATTATTGCTCCTTTTGTAGTTATCTAAAGCCAAGTTATGAGATGGAATTAAAGGTAAGAGAAAGCTGATAATATATATATAAATCAAACAAGAATCTTCTAATTTTCTTCACATTCAAAATTTTGAACCATACAATCAAAAGAAACCCAAATATGGTAGTATGAGAAATGTGCAGTTAGTCACTCAGCTACCCATAAATGCTTAATAATGATGCAGGCAAGGCCACATTACTGTAACAAAGACGTGCTTATAGTCTCTGAATGGATTTTCCTGATTTGAAGAAATCTCATGTGACAAATAATCTATATTAAGAGTGTTTCATTAAACTTTAGGAAAGGGGGAGGTCTATTTGACATTAGTGCTATTTGTATGTTCTTTATTTAAACCTTTCTGACTTGCATACATTAAAATCACATTGCAGCGATGGCAAAAGCCAGATATTCAGAACTGAGGCTGTCAGTCCACACTTCAACTTGGCCCCTGAGGAAATCATTTGCTTTATGACATCAGCAGGGCAAACAGGGTAACTTCTAAAATTACTCCCAGATAAAATGCAAGAGCTGGTTATACCAGTGCTCTGAAGTTCAAATTTCCATCTAAAGTGAAACACTGAACAAGTAAGATGCCAATTATGTCTGTGACTGGAAGAAAAGCAATGCTGATTTATAGTTGTTTGGCTGTGCAAAATTGGTGTGGTTTTGCTTTTATGATATTGACACTCCTACATGGAAATGCCTTGTTTTCAGAGAAAACTAGAATATGTTATCTGTTGTATTCATTCTTCATTCACTCTGTTTTCCTGTTCTTTACTACTTGTATTTCTATTTCTTCAGTCTCCTTTCCTTGTCACTCCCCTTTCTTCCTTCTGCCAGGTTCCAAATCTATCTGTGCCTTTAGTCTCTATACTACAAGTCTGTCTTCCCTCAGTTTCTATCCATCCTTCTTCTATTGTCCCTTCAGTCCTTCCCCCTTCTATACTTTCTTACACCTCTCTTTCCAGTACTACTAACACTTCATCCTTCTTTCATTTCTCCTAATCACCTAAGTTGTCGTGGTGCTATCAAACCACTATTTAGTTAGTTATTTGGAATACTGCTTGTAGCCTCAGAGTTTCTAAAGTTTAGTTAGTGGCTTTTCGAATGGCTGTAGTATCACTTTTTTCTTGTCACTTCTATCCGAGAAGCTGAAGAAGGAAATGTTCTTGCACATAGATTCAGTATCTATTCAGGCAGGGCTGGAGGAAGACATTAAAAAATGATGGAAATATCTGCAGCTAATGGAAATTTTAAGAAGCCTCATATATGAGTACACTTGCAAGTATGGCTGTTACAACCAAGTTCATTTTTATTTTTCTGCATTAATCTTCTGCTCTTTGTCTTCATTTCTACTGTCATTTGGTGTTAACTAGTTGGTTGAAATATTTTGTGTAATTGGACTAAGCAGCTATGTTGGTAATAAGACAGAGCCCTAAAGGTCCCAAATTCTGTAGCCTCAAAATACTTGCAAATTTTCCTTGTTGCCAAATGCTGCCCCTGGCAGAGAAAATTCATTTTGTGCTCCATTAGGCTCTGCTGTCTTCAGTTTTCTCTGTCATGCCCGTCCCTTTCTTTCCCTCGCTGCCTTCTACAGGAGCTTCTGCAGCACTTAGCATCAAAAGTGCAGTTCTTCAGCAAAACCTGTCAATGCAAGAATTTAAATCTGCAAAAATTACACAGTAATACCAGCTTGGGGCAATGTACCCTGTACACAAAGAGACTTTTTATCTTTGGATGTTGGTCCTAGTGACCAATTACCAAGCCCATCTTCCTGGCTTATTTTCCTCATGACTTGATAACATAGAGGTTGTGACAAAGACCTGTAACTTTCCAGCATTAATTCTGCTGATGCACAATTTTAATCTAACATGCAACTCCAAACTTCTTAAATGATGTCAAGGAAATAATAGATATTTGAAGGGAATTCCAGGGGAACATGATTCACTCTGAGCTTTATTTAAATTAAAAAAAAAATCAAATAGTATTAAGTCTTTTTAAACAGTGGTTAGGAACTTTGTGTGCATATTTTACAGTCTTAATATGCTAAAGAATTTAAACGGCATCATTATACAACCATGTGCACTACTGAGCTGCCAGAGTCTGCTGATTGCTGCATGGGATGCTGCACCAATCTTACTTTTGTGCTGATCTTAAGCAAGGACTTAAGCAAATGGCTGAGAGTCCATGATGTACAAACCATTTCTAATGTGAGAACGCCAGTTTTTAGTGACCTTTTCCAAATTCCAAAAGAGGAGATGCAGGGAAGTTCAGCTAAACCTTTCAACTTGGACAACAGACTTGTGGGGTACAGACTTGTTGCTGTGATAGAGACTGTAAGTATCATAAAATATAGATATTATGTGCCACAATATATCTATATAATCTGTCTTTTAAATATAGAGTAACATAGGTCAGAAGCCTTTCAGTCAATTTTCTGACATTGTGGTTGGCTGCTACTTCATGCTACCTTTGAAGTAACAGGTTTTTAGCAAGAATCCTTTAAAAACCAAGCTGGATTTTCTGCCATAGGCCAAGCCCACTAATTTGTTACCTCAATTCTTAAATTCGGAGAATTCTCTTGACTAAATTTCTCTATTCTCTGGTTTCCCAGTTTAGGCGACTGTGATTGTAATAATAGTGCTTTCATAGAAATCACCAGTAAAGGGAAATTGTTAGCAGGGAGAAAATTTGTGATGTGCTTTATCTTCAATACACAGGCTCAAGGAAGGTTTTGGCAGCTGCTGCTTCTAAGCTAAATTCCAGCCATCCCATTCATCAGAGGAAATCTTTAAGGTATATATAATTCTTCTCACATAGCACTTTTGACAGATTTTCTGCCTTCTGTAGCTGAAACAACTTTTTTAGCCCAACATTCTCATTTGCTGCTTTTACAAGTACAGTACTTGTCAACTTTCATGATACGTGAATAACTGAAAAACTAAAGGATATAACCCAGAGTGAAAATAAAACAAAGCTTTCCCTCTTAAGCAAAATTGACTATAGGTAGTAACAATTACATTTCTGAAGAACAATACTTAATGCAACACACCATGAAAGTTATAATGATGGAGAATCCACTACTTTCTTAGTAGTTTGCTTCAGTATTATTCAATCTCGCTGCTTGCATTCTGCTATCTTCCCAAATTAAATTTGTCTGGTTTCAGCTTCCAGTCATTAATTCTTATAATCCTGTTCTCTTCTGGATTGAAAGGCTGCCCAGGGAAGTGGTAGAATCACCATCCCTGGAGATATTTAAAAATGTGGTGCTGATTATTTTCCCTAAAGTCAAGTCTGTTTTACCCGTGATGGTAACTGGTGAGTGATGGCCCTGCCCTTGTCTCAACTCATGAGCTTTTCATCGTATTTTCTCCCCTTGTCCTGCTGAGGAGAGGCAGTGAGAGGATGGCCTCATTGACACCTGGTGTCACAGTCACAGTTAACCCACCACACCACTAATGATTTATTTTAACAAGGTTCCACATTTCAGGGGGAGCTGAGAATACAATGATGAGAAACAACACAAATATAGCAGAAAGATGGGTCAGGAACCTTTATGGACAGTACCAGATGACCTTTTTTCTCTAACTAGAAAATTCTGCCTCTTAATAAAGCAAGATCTTCAATGATTGTGGCAGGAGTTCCCAGCTAACTTTGTTACTCCAAGGTGTCTGGGAATAGAGCACCTCAGGTTTTCAGCCATGGAACAACACTTATGGTACATTTTTATTTGCAGAGATGGGAATGAATAACATATTTCGTTATGTAATGTTCTAAAAATATTCTAAAGATCAGCTGTTCTAATAATGGGAGGCAGCGTGAAAGACAGGACAATGAGAAAGCAATAGGGACAGAGAGTGGTCACCAGTTAGAGGGAGAAAGAAAGACTTCCATAATTTTGATTCCAAATGAAATGTTTTCATAGTTAAAAATAAAAGCACTGACCACTAATCATTGACCAGGTTTGCACTCAACCAAGGTTTCCATAGTGAGAAATTTTAGTTTAATGATTTGTTCTGATTTCAAGTTTTAGATCAAATTAATCTCGAAAACATGAACTGAATTGCTTTAGGGAAAGAATATTTTGGGTCAGTTGAAACATGCCATTCAGTTTCTATTTAGTCAAGTAAATATATGAGTATTGTACTTGGATATGCCTAAAAAAGTTTTTAAATGCATGCTTACTTCCTTACACAATGAAAATTCAGTGAGACAAAAGTTTGCGTGAGTGCCTTTTTAGAATGGAAACAAGCTTGGAACTGGGTTCAACTGGAAAGAACCAGAAACACAGAGACTGCCACTTGAAACCTTGCAAATAACCTGTAAATTATTTAATGTTTTAATGTATATGGGTAGATAAAATATAGCAAGCTAAATACATTGCAAAGTGCAAATGATGAAGGTAAAACAGCAAACTGTAAGAAGTTGCCTTCACTGAAGGCCCATTAACACATTTTTGTAGTCTGTCCTTTGTTTAATTAATATATTAGTATATTTTCTGGTTTATTTTATTCAATTTTCACTGTTTTTAAGGATATGGAAAATAAGATTTACTACTAAAAGAACTTTTTTAATGAATTAGCAAAATCTACTACTTATATTGTAGTTTAATCCATAGTTCTTCTATGACTTGAACTAGAAGGGTTTCAAGTCTAACAATTTGTAGATGAATACAACACAAATATAGCAGAAAGATGGGTCAGGAACCTTTATGGACAGTACCAGATGACCTTTTTTCTCTAACTAGAAAATTCTGCCTCTTAATAAAGCAGATCACAGATAAAAACTACCCATTAGAAGTAAAGGGAAATCAGTTGGCATTTTCATGTATTATGATGTTAAAAGACTGTCTCCAATGAATTACAGCATTGTAGTCTCTCTGGAACCATCTATTATCCAGTACATAATGGAGTGTTTAGCCAACATATGGGACCTTAAAGATAAAATTACATTTAAGGCCTGCCAGAAGAACATCAGCCAGTCAAAGCAGGTGATTAGCTACTAGGCAGCAAATCTGGGCTGTAATTTGCTGTTGTAAATATAGATAGAGACTAGATAAATGAACTCTGGAAGAAATAGAACAGACTTGTAATTGTCGTTTATGAAATAAAATCCTTGCCTAGTGAGGTCAAACCTACAGTTAATAGTATATATTGCTATTGTGTTTGTGTTCTTGATTTGTGTCCATGTGGAGAGAAAGAGACTAAAAGTGCTTTCTAAAATTTGCATTGAAGGTAAAAAAAGAAGCAATCAGCGAATGCAGTTAATAAAGAAATTTGACATTATAAGTATTGTGGCAGAAGTTAGAAGACAGCAAGCAGAGGAGGAAGGAGGAGGATGTATTTGCTGTTCTTCCATTGGTTTTTGATTAAATGTGAACATGATGGTTTGCTGCTCTGTGCATTGGGTTTTCCAACCTGCAAAATGGGGACAGTGATACCAGCTGGGAGAGATGGAGACTGCCAACACTTTCACATGACAGGGTAATTGCACCTCCAGGGATCCACAGATGGTTTCCACAGAGCTGGCTCCAAAAGCAGTCCTGCAAAAAAAAGTAACATCAGTAACACCACTTGCAGACCAACATGGCCTTAAGCATGGTGTCAGCAGGTGATATCACTTGATCAATTGGATCCTTCCTATAAAGTCTTGAACATCATTTCCTGCAAGAGACTATGGCACTTGTGAATAGTCTGAAATTATTCTGAGATCACACTATTTGCAGGCAGTTTGTAGAAGGTCTCAGGTCTTCCAGATACAAAACAGAATAATTAGTTAATTCCCTGGTTTTATTATTTGGGAAATATCCTCAATGTTAGGGCTCATGCACCAACACTCAACAGGTTAAGCTCTGGCATCTCCTCTTGCATGTTGAGAAATTCTCCAAGAGCAGGCTGACAGAGGATCAGCCATTCCAAGACACACTTGATATGTTTGGACATGGTAAAGCTTTCCCTCCAACCCCAGAAGGCTCCCTTTTTGCACTACAATCATGGCCCATGCAGAAACCCCCAGGAGCAAGGAGCTGAGAAGGCTCTCAAATGTACATGAGAAATATAAGGCAAGTGCTCCAGCTTCATTCCAGGATTAGAGATTTAAATTGACTGGTTTCTCACTTGAAAGCATGCTAATATTGGTATTTTGGTTACTCCTACGTCAGAAAATGTTTCTTGGACAGTCTATAACTACTACTGTGAGCACACAAATTATCTTAACACAGGTAATAAAGAGGAGACTCATCCTTGCACCCACAAGAGTTCCAAAAAAAATAGTGACTTTTCAAGGACAAGCTTGAGTCTGCAGAATCCATTCCCAGATTCCTGAAACACAGTCCAAATGCAAGTACTTTGCCTTTTAACTTTTCGTGGGAAACAACAGCATTTAAGTATCTAAAGGGTAAGTTGAAGGAGGATAGAACCAGACTCTATCAAGTGGTTCCCAGTGAGAGGAAGAGGGGCAAAGGGCACAAGCTGGAACACAGGAAGTTCCATTACAAGATTAGAAAAGACTTCTTTAGAGTGAGCACTGGAACAGGCTGCCCAGGGAGGTTGAAGAGACCTTCAAGACCCACCTGGATGCAGCCCTGCGTAATGTGCTCTGGGCAATCTTGCTTCAGCAGGGGAGTTTGACCAGATGATCTCTAGAGGGCCCTTCTAACTCTGACAATTCTGTGATTCTGTGATTCTGTAACATTACCTCAATTTAACAAAATATTTCAAATTATTAGTTAGTTATCAATTAACAGCTAATTATTCTTACTGTCCTCTTTTGGGAAAAGGAGTGGAAAAAGACTCAGAATTGCCTGAGTGAGCCACATCCTTTTCATCCAAGCTGTAAATTTATGGCTGCAGTACCCACTCTTGCTGTGTTCCATTTGAACGACGCAAGTAAGATCCATAACACTCTTATTTACTGGTTCTATTCCTTCAACATTATTCCAAATTTTATAACTCCAGAACACTCTGTGTTATAACAGATGGAAAAGTCTTTTTTGTTCTTCCTAGAGTTCCCACCAAGCTTAATGAAGCCTATAGGCTGGAATCATGGCTTGGTTTTGGTATTAATAAGTGATTGCATCTCATACTGAAGAGCTCTGTGTGTGTGTCTTGCTAGAGGGTATATCATTAAGCCTGTGTGTTATTCATATAAAATGTAGGCTGACAAGAATTACAGTGGAGGGGAAAAGGAAAAGTCTAGATGTATATGTAATATTTCTTCTGGAATTAAAAGAATTGATAGGAAAGCCATTAATGATGGCATCAAAACACCTTCAATCTTTCTAATAATTTAAATAATTATAAACAATATGTATTCAGAATTATTCCATACTTTTTGTTGCAAGTCTTTCCTATTCTTTTATGTTTCCTTCCCCTAGGTTCTAATTTATCTGTTGCCACTTATTATTTCCTCCAATATAAAGGCTTGATGTTGCTATTCAGCCCTTTAAAAGTTGTATTAGATACCTTCCACGGGTATGGAAGTTCCTTATGTTCACATAGCTCACACTCTGATCAAGAGTTCCTAGACATACAAGTAATTCAGCTTATTTTCTTGATACCTGAGTGGTCCAACTGAAACTTATTCTGAGTGCTAAAGCACAGAGTAAAACGTATCATGCAGCTTTTAAACACCAGTGTGAATGAAAGAACCTCAACTGCTTTAGTTAACGGCATGGCTGTCTCTTGTCTAATGCACAAGGAGAGAGATGAAGTCCTCTCCTGGGTCTTGCCCATAGTCACTCTCCTGCCCCTCAGCAGAGATTGTCCACAGGTGAAAACAAGAATAAGAACACATTAATAGCAAGTCAAATGGTACTAGATTTGACAGACTCGTCTGACACTCAACTCGGTGCCTTCTGTTCCAGGTAAGCAGGGCTTACTCAGCCAGCAGGGGGCCAGACACAAAGCTTTGGGGCCCATCAGGAGCAGCGTTTGCATGCTTGGTAATGTCACAGTCCAGCGCGGGGACAGGGACTCAACAAGATCCCTGGGGAGTGACAGGATAACAGGGAACCATAATCTTTCTGGTTAAAACCTGAATTAGTAGAAAATACTATGTAAATGGATACTATGCCATAGCTTGGCATGAACCGATGTCTACTTTAGTTGCCTTAGTGATGGTGCAAATATGGCCCCAGAGTTTACACTAGATTTTTTCTTTTCTTCTCATTGCCTGATTTTGCCAATTAATATTGAAAGCTGACAGACATTGGCTTCTAACATTTTTTAATTGCCACAGAAGTTGCCACTAACATGATTTGGTTAAAATAAATTAGAAGCGTAAAAATGATAGCCTTTAGGGCTTTCTGTCCACCCTGGGCTGGGGTGGTCCAATGAGCCCATGTCTGGCTTCAGCAATTTTTGAAAAGTTCAGAAAGGAGCTGGATGGGCAGATCTGGAGGCAGCTATCAGGTACAGGTCACAGGGTCACCCTCCACTCCTGCTGCAGAGCTGTGCCTGTTCATGTAGCTGCCTCAGGAGGGTTCCCAGTTTTTCACTGTGTCTGGCAAACAGTAGTACTGCACTGTCCTCAGTATGCACTGATTAAGGAAAGTACTGGGAAATTAAAAGGGCAGAGAGAGAGTCAGTGGTGAATACAGAGCACTAAATAGGCTGGTGTCCTTTAGCTGTCTACTGCAAATCACAGCAGACACTTGTCACTGAAAACAGAAATAGAACAAAGAGATGGTGAAACCCAAGGAAAGATTTGGTTTAATGTCCCAGGATGATGTAGGAAATTTTTCCTCATACAAAAGCATATGTTTGATCATACAAGAATACGGAACATCATGCAAGTGCTGGTAGTGCCAATTCAAAATAACAAGAAAGAAAAGAAACCAAGAAAAAAAGAGAGGAAAATTAAAATAAAGTGACTGGATGTAATGCAAATAATTTTTTTCCACGAAATATTCCTGATCTTAATTAACAAAGACACCTTTACATCTTTAATGCAGGGAGAGCTGCGGAGCGGCGGGTAGCACTGCAGCCCCTGCGCCCCGCCGCAGCCCGGCAGCAGATGGAGCTCTCGGCTCGCTTTTGAGCTGCTTTTTTCAGGTTTAGTTGCACCTATTTGACCCTTTTTTTTTTTTTAGTTCCTTTCCGTTTGCCTATTAAATGCATACAATGCAGTATTTGTCCTTCGGAAGCCAGAAATGAGTTGAAATAGGAAAAGCAAAGTCAGGAGGTTTCTTTCCGCACCAAAATACTGGGTTTCCCCTTGGGCTTTCATGCCATATACACCTTTTATAAAGCCACCGCTGCTCTGGTCTAACAACAGCACAATTCAAAAGGATCTTTCTATAGTTGGATCAGGCCCTGACTGAGACCCACATCTGTAAACACCTTAGTAAATGCACTTCAAGTCACTTTTTATTAGAAATTACTTAGTCTATGATTAGAATGAAGGAACTTCATGTGCCTGTAATTATATTGTGCAATTGGTTTCACAGCAGATTTCGTCCAAGGTTTAACTTGAGTTGCTTTGCATTTAAAAATACTGGGTTTGTACTGTTTTGCAGTGCAGAGGATTTACATTAAAGTACTTGTCTGCTAATTAGCTAGATCTAATAGTTCCTGTGTTGCTTAAAGTTAATGAAAATAAATCAAGCACATGTTCAGTACAAGGTAGGTGATGGGATAGGTGGCAGCATCCTTTTATATGCCAGTTTACAGAATCATAGAATCGCAGAATATCAGGGATTGGAAGGGACCTTGAAAGATCATCTAGTCCAAACCCCCTGCCAGAGCAGGAACACCTAGATCAGGTCACACAGGAACACGTCCAGGCGAGTTTTGAATGTCTCCAGAGGAGACTCCACAACCTCCCTGGGCAGCCCCTTCCAGTGTTCAGTCACCCTCACTGTGAAGAAGTTTTTCTGGAATCTCCCATGTTCCAGCTTGCGCCCATTGCCCTTTGTCCTATCATTGGACACCACTGAGAAGAGTCTGACTCCGTCCTCCTGACACTCACCCTTTACATATTTATAAACATTAATAAGGTCACCCCTCAGTCTCCTCTTTTCCAAGCTAAAGAGACCCGGCTCCCTCGGCCTTTCCTCTCCTCCTTTATCATCTTGGCAGCCCTGCCCTGGACTCTCTCGAGCAGTTTCCTGTCCTTGAAATGAGGGGCCCAGAACTGGACACAGTATTCCAGATGGGGTCTCACCAGGGCAGAGCAGAGGGGGAGGAGAACCTCTTGTGACCTACTAACCACTCCCCTTCTAATACACCCCAGGATGCCATTGGCCTTCTTCGCCATGAGGGCACAGTGCTGGCTCATGGTCATCCTGTTGTCCACCAGGTTCCCCAGGTCCCTTTCCCCTACCCTGCTCTCCAAAATGTGGTTTCCCAACCTATACTGGTACATGAGGTTCAGTCAGAGGGAGTCCTGAATTTCAGGTGCACCAAAGTCTTGTCAACTGAATATTTGTATCAACTGATTTAATTCCTAGAAAGTACTTTATTCCCCAGGTCTGGGGATACAGTCTGACACAGGGGCTTTGGAATGGGGAAAGTTGGACAACCTTCACCATGGTGTTTGCAGATAGGAGAGGATGAAGAAAAGAAACGCATGAGCTGTGGGGCAAGGTAAGAAATAAATACAAAGTAGGTTGACTGTGATGCCCCTTACAAAGGATGATTTCTGGAAATAGTTAGGAGGCATGGCTTCCAGTTTCTGCTCACAGTGGTGTTTAGGCTTTTTTCTTTCCTTTTTTTTTTTTCTTTTTTTTTTAATGTCTTTAATTTTAATTAAAGATACATGTGCCATTTTCAGGACAAGGATTCGAGCCTGAGATTTCCCCTTTTATAAAGAGAGTTCAAAGTTTTATTCCTGATGTGCAGGGAGACTTCTGCAGCCTACTGTCTAGTATCACTGGACAGGTTTGTGTAATAAAAAAGTATATGAAGTCCCCTTTCTCCAAAAGTCATGTGACTACAAAATTTTCAGAAGTGTTTTAGCAGACCTCAGGTTAAAGCATCCTTGAAATGCACATTTGTTCTTGGTTATCTAAACACTGATTGTGATCTCTGGGGGAAAAAGAGCTGTTTCCGTTTTCATTAAATTAATAATTTCACAGATGCAATGGTGAAAGCCATCATTTTGCACTCCTACAGGTAGTATTTATATCTAGGATTTGGTAGCAGAGTGCAAAATAAAGTGCTTCTGTGCAGGGGGAGCAAGCCTACTGCTTCAGAAAGCTCCTTCTTCCCTCTGTCACAGACTGTGGTCAATCTGTCATAATACACATCCTGGTGCTCAAGAGCAGGCGTGCTGGGAGAAGTACTGCATTAGGAATTTGAGGAAAACTAGGGAAGAAACAACAGGTGTCTGGGAACAGGTAGTAGACACTAGTCATATAACCAACTCGGTCCTACATTTTTTACAGAATATACTGGAGAGGTCTGTTATCTTATCCGTTTTGGATGAAATTTAAAAAGAAACTCCACTTTCTATTCTGACTTCCTGGACAATGATCCGGCTTTAAGAATTTGCAAAGAGCAGAACCTGGCAGAGAGGGAAAATCCAGCTGCCAGGAGCAGGCTGCCAAAGGTTGCTGAGCTCTGTAGCAGGAAAAGGGTACAAAGAGAGCATGACTGGTAGGGAGATTGAGCTTTTCAGCCTAGAGAGACAGTTAAATGAATGCTGAAGCCAAACATAAAATTGAAACAGCTAATTCAATTCAGAAAAGCCTACTTAAGTACTATTACACAAGACCCCCTGAAAGGAGAGTTAGTTTTGAAAGTACCTGCTGTGTGGGGCTTTTGAGTCTGCAGAGGGAAATTCAAGCAGCAAATGGGCATGAAACAGGATTAGGTGTTTTCTCTTCAGCACCACCATGCTTGTGCTCTCCAGCTTAGTCTGTTTCCTTCCATGGAATATTAGTCTCTGCACAACAGTTTTCCTGCACGAGAAGAACAAACACTACAGCCAACAGCTGAATATCACATTAAAATTATTCAACACAGTGTTCTTTTTCTTTTTCTGGTTGGAGGAATACTTAGAAACTGCATAAATCTTTATATTATAGCTGTATTTTTGATTTTGGACAACAGAAATTCATATCTAAAATCTTTGAGCAGAAACCTACAGAATATATGAAATAAATCACTGCACTAAATAGGTATCATAATAGTAGAACCATTGTCGAAGAAAAAGACAGTGAGTGCAGACAGGGTTGACTTAATGTAATCATCACTTCAAAATTATTTGAATACAATTAATCTGGAATATATATTTTCCAACCTAAGAACCTATGCTTAAAACATACTAACAGTTTTCATGCAATGTTCCACAGTTTTACAAACACTATTCCATGTACACAGAAACCCCTTTTAAAGGGTTTTTTTTTAAAGACCTAAAATATCTCTAAGTTTTAGGTTAAGAATTACCAAGTTTCAACTGATTTTTACATCTGTTACCTGGTGATACAACCAAGCTATTTGTGTATCTGCATTAAGATCATGCACCTATTTTTAAAATTTTTATATGTAGCAAGGAAGAACCTGTCCTTAAATAAGGAGTAGCAAAATGCAGCACCAAAGCTGCAGTGATGGCAGGGACTCTGCTCAATAGAGACAAAAAAAAGCAGCATATCAAATTCCAAGAGTCTTGCTCCTGTGTGTTGCTCCCTTATGAGCATGCAGGCTGATTGTCTTATGCCAAAGGCCAAGCAGTTTCTCAGCTCATCCCAGGACAGAGAACACTTTGTACAGCTGCCTCTGACCTCCCACAACCATAGTCTCTTAACATCATCAAAAGTCCTTATATTAGCATGAGGGTGAATACACAAATACAGTTAAAACAATATCATTGCTTTTGAGCCAGCTATCTCAATTAATTCCGGGTTGCCCTGAGTTTATGACTTTAATGTGCTGCACATCTGCAGGTCTTCAGAAACATCAAAGCATCAGTAAAAACAAAACCCCATTAAATTAACATCCATAAAGTGCCTTATGGCTAATAATAATGCATCTAATGAATATGAGTGTTTGAAAACTGAGAGTGGCATTAACGGGGAACTACAATATTAAAAATATTTCCATGCACCTTCACACAAGGTCTTTTTCAGCTTGTGATGGAAATGCATGCCATAGTACACTTTAGTCTCTGTTAATAGCTGGCATGGCTTTCATCTTTCCGCTTGATGCACGGTGGCCTCTTTCTCTGCTTCACTTGTGGCAGGGAAATGTTGCCCACATTTTTATCCTCTTACCTGCTTGAGAGTGGTTGGTCCCACTTGCAACAAGAATCTACCAGCACTTTAGGAAATTGGCCAGTAAACGTGTAGGTAGCTCCACTTTGAAGAAATCGATACTCAGTCAGCATCCCTGTTCTTTTTGACAGAGCTGAAGAGGAGGAAATAACAAACTCATGGAAGTACAAGCACAGTAAGGGCTCATCCAAGCAGGGACGCAAGGAGAATCCTGGATGCTGCTCCATATGCCCAGAGGGACAGCATCTCAGTAGATCCCCAAGGTTCCCCCAAGCTCTGCCACCACCAGGGACAACATATCTAGGGCTCAGCCATAGAGCAGGGTTATGCTATTCTCTGCCTATGTCACCTCCTTGCATCTCAAGGATAGTGGGTGTTACGAGCAGCTAGAATTTTTCACCCCAAGTGGTGACATCCCTCTTTAAGCCATTAAATGAATGCCCATGGTCTATAATTATGAGAGGAAGCTTGGCCTGGGCCAGAGGATGTTCATGAAGAGAGGAAGAATATGTGCCCTAAATCATGGCACTCTTTCAAGTCCTGGGGACTCCTGTAAGATGCAATTATACCCGAAATATTAAGTGGGATTCCTATTTCAGCATGAATGCCTGCTCTGAGTCACTAGTTGCCTTCCCTGAAATAGATCAAGCACTTTGACTTTTTCTCCTCTCTTTAGGAGATACAGACCGGATTCCTAGATTATCCTATTATCTTATATGTGACCTTTTTTCCTTCTTCTTTTTTTTTTAATTTTCTTATTGGCCCTGAGGAATACTGCTCCTCGAAAACCCTGCTATTTAGTTGACTTCCCACTCCTGCCCCCTGCTTTTCACAAGAAAGAGTGCACACCAAAACTCTCCTGCTATTGGAAGGGCTCTAGCTGATGGCAATGGCATTTGTCAGTGAGATGATTCAGAGCCTGCTCAGAGGCCAGTCTGTTGTCTTGTATTGAGATGGAGAAAAGCTGAACCTCTCAATAGCTTCCTACCACCATTACAGCTGCAACAGCTTTAACCCCAGCCTCCACCTCCTGTGTTTTGCTTGTACACTGGGATATCTACTTGAGCATCTTGCTAGGTTGATTCACTTCCATTTTGGTGTTTACTTTTCATCCTCTTATCCTGCTCTTTCTGGAAAAAAAAAAAAGCATTCTCCACCCCAGCTATTTAATTAAACTTCTGTATTCAACAGATCGGCATTTTACTAATTGGTTCTCCAGTCCTACTCTTGGAAAGCTGGGGTGTCTATCAACAAATCAATTGTAAGCAACAGTTCTGCTGGTAGATAGTCTACTGGCAGCAGAAATGTGGTCTTTGATATTTCTGTGAATGACAATTGGACAGTCCTAGTCTTGGAAAGCTGGGGTATCTTTCAACAAATCAACGCAACAGTTCTGCTGGTAGATATTTCTGTGAATGACAATTGGATACAAAAACAGTCATGTTTGTTGCATTTTTTTTTTCATATCTTGACCATATCAACCCTCGCAGCTTGCTGGAAACCACTTACAATTTTCAGTGAATACTTTCAATCAAAACCAGCAAGTAAAGTTTCACCGTCTTTTTTGAAATCACTGCTTCTCTCATACCTTGAAATACCTAATAGGTCAGAAGCTGGAGCCTAGCAAGATAATAATTGTCTCCTATCAATTTTCAGCTACCCTCTATCACTGCAAACTGTCACATTGGTGTGGAAGGACTGAAGATCTAGAGAATGCTGCAGCAAAGATCTGCCACAACTCATTTCCCACATCTGTAAGTGATCGCTCTGAGACAAGGCTTTAAAGGCACCTGAGCAAGGAAAAGGGTTTAGGCATTATCTGAGCATAAGGGGGGTCTCACATTTTGAGTTCCTGCATGGATAATCTTTAATACATTGTGTCTGTCAGTGTCTCACTGGTTTGAAGTTTATAGTTTTTACTCTATTTAGGGGCTATTATGAGCATAAATCAGGAAAAAAATACAGCCTTCACAGAAGGTCTTCTACCTCCACCATATGCACAGTTTGTCCATTATTTTTCAGGCACCTGTTCCTGCCTGGATTCTGGGGAAAGATCAAGAGAGCCTGGAAGGAGATGATGCACTAGGAGAGCAAGCTCTCAGCGTGGCAGCCCTCTATCAGCCGGGAGGGGGACAGATGGAGAGTTAGGGGTTGTCAGCTCCCACTCCTTGGATTTCTCCACCTCTTGATATAGGAATATGGTACCTGAGACATCAGAAATGAATATGGCAATGGATAAAAAAGAAATCTTCTGCTGTGAGAAAGCTATGGGAGGGCTTTTCCTTGAGGTAGCTTTGACATGAACTAGCAAGAAAATGTAGACTGAAATGCCAATAAAAGATGAGGTATTAAACGTGGATAATCTCACAGGGCCTCAGGGAGAAGTATGCTTGTTCTCAACTACCACGTGTGGTTCGTTTTTAGTGTTAGATGCACTAATGGCTGGCATCCGCATCCACATCCACACAGATTTTAAACCCTTTCCTCGTGCAGTGTTGGTTATCCACCCCGCAGACAACCTCTGGCTTCCAAAGGCAAGTGCCGCTGGCTGGGATCGGTGAAGTCTTCTGGCAGGCTCCGTCACCCCACCCACAGGCTCTGCTTGGTGCTCTGAGCCCCAAGAACTGTGCTACACTGAATATACACACACCACCTCCCTCATAAGGTCTGGGCTTGCATTCCTTCTTAGAATTAATTAATTCTTGTAAAAAAATGCTTGAGAAATTTTTCTTGACATAGAAGCCTTGGTTTCCCACAGAAGGGGATATCAGCAATATCGCTGAAGCTCGTCAAAGGGATCAATGGGGACCAGTTCAGCCTCCAGAGACCACTTTATCTGCAGTTAGTTCTGAACTCCAACAATCCTTGGTGCAGGTGCAGCTTTCTGCTTATGTCCAGTATCTTAGTTAGATGTGCATTTATCTGGAACAGAATGACATAGACCACCATCTTCTGATTCAGTCTAAGCCTGAGCATCTTCTAAGCTGATATGTCCCTTTGGTCTACTTTGTAATATTTACTTGGCTTCCAATAATGCCTCAGATTTCCAGCTCCAAAGAAGCTAAGGCTTTTGCAGATGTTGTTTTCACTGCTCAATAAGTAATGCACTAGTAATGCAGAAAGGATAAAACCTCAGGGTCATAAGCCATGCTAGATCTGTGTGGAGCTGACATCGATGAGAGTTCTGTGCATGGAACGAGGCCAATAAATATTGAGACTCTTGATGTTTGACTTCTAAATGTTTCTATTGGCTTTTCATGGATAGGCTTAATGGTATTATCTGTGTCCTTAACAGAATATTCAACAAATGAAAAATGTATTTGATGTATCTACATCTGTACTGAGTAGCATGTCCTGACAGCTAGGGACTCCTACTCCAAGCCTTCCACTGAAATAAACCAATTTAGCCAATGTCATTTTTCACTAACTGAAGCCTTTTCACCTCATTTTTATCCCAGTGACAGTGCTTCTTCAGTATCCACCATTTACACTGACAACAATCTCCTTCCACCACATGCTTCGCTTGTCAACAACAGCCACTTTGTTAATATAAAAGTTTCTGGGAGTTTTGCTCAGTGTCACTCAAGCGTAACTGTATAAGATGATATGTATCTTCCTCCAAATCCCTCATCATCTTTTGTGCTGCTTTACTTGGCCAGTTAAGGTTTAGAAATTACAGCTGCATTTCATTTCCAAATTATACTTACTTATTTATTATTGTGGATGTGAGTATTTCAGGACGGTGAAGAAGCAGTGTTCCTCATTTCTGTATTTCTTTTTTTATCATTTTCAATTAAATGGATCAATTGAGGGAGTTGGGATTGTTTAGTTTGAGGAAGAGGAGGCTGAGGGGAGACCTCATCNATTCTATGATTCTAAATTCACACAAACCAAGGATGCTGTTCTATTTAACACCTTTCTGCCTTGTAATCTAGCTCTAAACCAGGCAAACCAACCCTGCAGTGGAACTTCATTGTAGGTGTTGGTAAAGAAGAAAGGGAAGTGCATGGAAAGATGCAGGTCTTCAGGCTGAGGCTGGTGGGTTGGGAAAGGCGGGGGGGGGACAATCTCTGAGCTCCAGGGACATTTACAGAGATGAAGCTTGTCCAGTTGACCACTGAAACCATAGCCATCCATCAGGGACACCTGCTTCTTACTCTGCTGATCAATTTTGTCATCTTGGCCTTCACCCATTTAATTTCTTATATGCTAAGGAGACATTTCTTTGCATTTCCCAGTCCAAGGCCAGCATTTAAAGGGAAGACAAGTCAGGACTTTTGGGAGACTTTGGAGCAGAATTAGATAGCTACACTGATACTGTACAAACATGGGAAGGGCAAACCATGAGACTCCTGTGTTGTCTGTAGAGCGATGGAGCTCAAGAAGAACAGAGATCCTCAAAGCAATGAGTCATGAGGAAAAGGCCCCTAAAGACAGCAAAAAAGTTCCGTGCTGCTGATTATAGTTGATGTTAGCTACACTAAGAGCTAACACATAAACAGACACTCCAAAAAGTAAGCAGAGAGTTTCTGTTTATTGCACATTTCAACTGACAGCCTTTCTGCTGAACGTACTAAGAAACTCATCAAAAGACCTGGCTCCCAGCAGAAGCACAAGAGCATCCTTGGAAGATTTTGAAGGCTTTTGAAGAAACAGGAAAACGGACTTTTACAGCCCATATGTGATACCCTCCTCACTCCCCAAGTCTCTGAACCCTTCTCAGACTTCTGGTCTCTTCCAGGACTGTTGCACATCAGGAGGTATGTTCTCTTGGTCCATATGGATGTAAAAGAAAACAAGGAAGCAGGTAGATTCAGGAGAAATAGAGGACTAGAAGGCAAAGATAGTATTGCCAGACCTGCTAATGTAAGTGTTCCAGGTTTAGATTATCTCCACCCTTTTATATACTGATTCACTGTTGCAGATTTATTTCATCTTCTTCCTCACAGTTTCTGTCTCATTTTTCCCATATTCCCAGCTTTCTTTCTTCCCCTCCTTTTTTCTCCACCTGCCAGTTGTCCACTGTACTGCTGCCCCCACCTTCTTGTCCTCCTATTGAGACCATAAGTATGTGCAATGCAGCAGTTGTTTTCTCTGGCTTTTTCAGTCATACAGGTACACACTGACAAACAAATTTGTATGTTCAGGAAGACCAATCAAAGGCATTTATTGCTCCTGCATTTGGAGCAGATGTTATGATGATGATCATAACTCACTTGTCTAGGGCCCGAGAGCTCTGCCCTCTGTGAGGACAGGTGTTGTCTAACTGTAATTGATCCACTGCATCAGAGTACTGCAGCTCTTCAGTTGCATCCTCATCCCAAATTTCTAGGTATTTTAGGTCATTGAAAGCTAGCGAGAATGTAAGACCAACCCCAGAAATAGGTTTGATATTCTACAAGAAGGTAGTTTAACTAGGTATTAGTTGTATACAGAAAGATGCTGCAGGACTCTGTGC
This sequence comes from Jacana jacana, assembly GCA_013400555.1. Taxonomy (NCBI): domain Eukaryota; kingdom Metazoa; phylum Chordata; class Aves; order Charadriiformes; family Jacanidae; genus Jacana; species Jacana jacana. The sequence continues at coordinate 34,315 of VZTM01001409.1, forward strand.
CAGCTGGAGCATCAGGCTTAGGAAAGAAGACTTGGTACTGTATTGTTATTTTTTAAATGTTCCTCTTATTGCCTAACCAGAGATGTGGACTCTGGTACCTAACTCGAGACAGTAGAGTCAGTGCTACCCATTGGACAAGTTCCTGGAAGGAACTCACATCTGTTTCTGCTCTTTGCCCTCTTACCTCTCGGATGGTAAGAAGGTATTTAAATTAAGTTACAGGTGACTGCTATTTGAGGAAGAAGCCTTATTTATCCCAGACACTGTGTAAATGTGTCTTGACACTTTTCTGATCAGGGCTTGTTCCCTCTGGTACATAATGCTGCTAAACTCATAAGAAAGGGTACTAGCAGATAAGAAAAGAACGATTTGTCTTGGGCTGTGACACAACTGACAATGTCACTGGACATAACGCTGAGGTTTTAAAAAGGCCTAACAACATGCCAGAGCAATAGAATAAATAAATGAGAGGTGACTTCTAAATCATACAAAATGAATAGCAAACTAATATTTTGCTTCTGTAATATTAAAGCCCCTATTCTGAAACAAATTTACATGACAAGCTACAAGACACTATCAATACTATATAAGGTAGTACACACATAGAAGATTACCTTGAAAGGACTTCAGAAGGTCACAGAAGCCAGCACTTACAAAATTAAATGCCCCAAAATCAAAGTTTTCCATATACCCTTAATTTTGGCTCTTTGTGTTTACATCATGAAACAGTCATTATTTAAATTCTGAAAGTAATTTTTTCCACATCACCCAGTCTTGGTTCATGACTGTAAGAAGATCATTTTAATGGACTCTAGTCTGGTTGCTCAGGTTGAGGTCCCAGCTATATCTGATGTTCAGAGCCTGTTCAATTCAGCGTTATTGAATGTCTGCACCTAGTTTGGTAACATGGGCAGGTGGATGGGGCTTCCATTTGGAGTCCTTCAAGGGCATGTCCCACACTCCACTGTCTATGCTGGGAACTAGGCCATATATTATTGAAAAGCATTTCAATATGATGTCTGAAAGGTGTGCAGGCTGGTTCACCCCAGGATCACACCTCTGTACCCATTGGGGAAAGAAGCAAAGTAGAGCAATTCAAATGAGTGAAAGTACCTCCTCCACATTTCATACATCTTTGTAAGACATAAATTCATGTCCCTTTAAAGAAGTATTTTCAACCACAGTCACCATAATTTTCTGCCTGAGGGCTTTTTAACTACTGCTTAACACAACGCCCCTCTGAAAGGTCTTTTGGATTGAGCCTCCAAAATGAGACCAGCAACATATGGGCGTATTTTGAAATTTTCTATGGGGTTGGAAAAAGGAGGTGCCAGAAAATAATCTCAGAACCTAGTCTCGGGATAATTGTATGTCTGTGTATGTCTAACAAGAAAATTCAGGCATGCAAGATGTGAAATGCTGAAATATGGGAAAAAAGAAAAAAAAAAAAAAAAACACCACAAGGTTCATTTAGGCACCTCCAGGACAATGTATCAGGGGTGGGGGTATCAGCCCTGAATTTAGGCACCGAAAATGGCAGCTTGCCATTGCCTATATCCTTATATCCCTTCATAACTCCTGCTGTGCTATCCATGGTTTCAAAAGGGGCAATTTCTCGGGCAAATAGAGGCCAAAGTGAGAAACGGCCTATGACAAAGCAGGTTTGCATGTGTGCATGATTTTACCTATATTTTTTACAAACACTTCCTGTTTATGAAAAACTTCAATTTAATTCGCAATATGGATCTCGGGAAGTAGATTCAGGAGAAAGATAAATCATCTTTATATTGTTTAATTTAAGGGGTTGAACTGAGGCAGCAGGGAATTCAGAAAAGCTAGAGGGGAAACTGCAGGCTGATAGTACCATATGCTTTGTGGTATTCCAAAGGGAAAAAAAGTGGGAGTAGTTTTTATAAGATCTTATGGCCCTTTTTCATGAACAAGGATGTAGACAGTCACAGAAAAGAACCTGAACATTTTTCTCCCAATGGGTGGCACACAAAACCTGTTACTCTTTATATGAACACTATTTTCTTAATGCTTCATGCAGGTTCTTTAGTACTTTCTACTCTGTGTCATGTCTACAGAACTCCATAAGCCTGCCCTGTTCTGTTCAATGCACCCATGTAGCTGAGTATTAACCTATTTGGGCCTTACATAAAATTTGTGTGGTATTACCAAATAACCTGTAGGTCGGAATTTTGTCAACCAATCCAGAGTTACACCTTCAATACTGTGCTTCTGGTGCAAACTTACATTAAAAAGATAAACAATGTTGTACTGTTGAAAGCACTCAAAAATATTGAATGATATCTACAGTGACATTAATAAATAATAAATATGCACATTTGTATATGGGTCTTTTTCTATTTCTTTTGGTTTTGTTATATCTATTTTATTTTTGTTATATTTGCAAAGCACTGATGTCTTTTTGCAAGTACTGGGTCTCATTGTATTTTAAGATACTATTGCTTAGGACAAAAAAGAATTAATATAATCAAATCAAAATATCTATTTGGCAGAAGAAAGTCCACAGCAAATATTAGCAACATTTGTACTGATTTTAACTATTTTTAGAATATTTACTGCAGCTGGACATAGTAAGCTAACTAGCTATCAGCACTGCAGCAACTAGCATTTTGACAGTCTGATCTCGTTCTGGCTATAAAAAAACCAATACTAACAATATAAGCATCCCCTTAGTGATGCTCTTTCAGAAATGGATTAAATAGTCAATCAAATTCAATGGTTTCCTGTGGTATGGAATTGTATACGGCATATCTGCCAAAAGTCATTGCTACATATTCAAAAGGATGTTATTACTTCCCTGTTAGGTCTTGAGGACAGACTAGTGTTCAGCTGGTTTTATCTAGTCCATCTTTCTATTTATATTACATTAATATCTAGAATTCCTATCGCTGTTTGTTTTTATCATCTGAAATTATGGAATGAAAGTAATCGGAATCCTTTTGAGGCTCATTATTTTTAAAGTTTTCGTGTTGATTTTTGTTAGGCAAGAACGGTTTGAGTAAATTCGGGACTACATCTCTGCCTGGTTGAAACAAGAGTCTTCAATTGACTAAAAATGCCTCACCACATTGCAGCTTAATCGTAAACGCAAGGAGGCACAAGTCCTTGGTTTGCTTTGGCACCAGTAGAGATATCATTGATTGAAAATATACATCTGTCTAAAAGTGTATTGTACAAACTTTGTGAAATTGCAGTCATCACTTTTGTAGGTGATATCCTGGAGCTTGACCATTCCGTATCTTGCCATTCAGGACAATAATGTCTTAAATGAATCATAGAATCATAGAATAGCATGGGTTGAAAGGGACCTTTCAAGGTCATCTAGTCCAACCTTGCCTGCCATGAGCAGGGACATCTTGAATTCGATCTCATTGCTCAAGAGCACGGTCCAACCTGACCTTGAACGTTTCCAGATGAGGCATCTATCATCTCTCTGGGCAACCTCTTCCAGTGTTTCACCACCCTCATTGTAAAAATGTTCTTCTTTCTGTCTAGTCTAAGTCTACCCTCTTTTAGTTCAAAGCCATTACCCCTTGCCCTATCACAACAGGCTCTGCTGAAAAGTTCAGCCCAATTTTTCTTATAAGCTCCCTTTAGTCATAGAATCATGGAATGGTTAGTGTTGGAATGGACCTTAAAGATCATCAAGTTCCAATCCCCCTGCCCCCACGGGCAGGGACACCTCCCACTAGACCAGGTTGCTCAAAGCCCCATCCAGCCTGGCCTTCAACACCTCCAGGGATGGGGCAGCCACAGTTTCTCTGGGCAACCTGTTCCAGTGCCTCACCACCCTCACAGGCAAAAATTTCTTTCTAGCATCTAATCTAAATCTCCCTTTGTCCATTTTAAAGCTGTTACTCATTACAGTGCAGAAAGGCTGCATAATTAAGGTGCCTGTTAGAATGGTGGCTGATTCAGTTTCTTACCCTTACCAGCTTCCCTCTGATAGCTTGCTCCAACACCTCCAAGGTCTTTCCTATACTAAGAAACTGAACAGGACATTGGTCTGAGCACTGTCTCACTGTCATGCATCATACTTGATTCATTAGCATCTTCCACAGCAATATTTTTTGTCCACGCCAACTAGGAGTTTCCATGCAAGTTCTATAGCACGGAGACATAACTTAAATATATGGGTAGGTAGGTAGCTAATTGTCAAGCATCAGCTTGGGACCAATTCCAGTAGTGGTTCTGAGTAGGGTTGCCCTATCTTACCTGGAAATAAGCTTATCTTTATGGATGAAAAATATGTTACACTCAGGTAAGTCTCACTCAAAACAGTTGAAGAAACCTCTAAATCAGTGCTCCTTCCCAAAGCTACTGAAGTACAGGTATCGAATCAGGAGCTGGCTGTGTGACCACATGCAAAGGGTTGTGGTCAATGGCTAAATGTCTATGTGGCAGCCAGTAACGAATGGTGTGGTGTTCCTCAGGGCTCAGTAGTGGGACCAGTGTTGTTTAACATATTTGTTGGAGACATGGGCATTGGGATAGAATCCACCCTCAGCAAATTTGCCAATGACATCAAACTGTCTGGTGTGGTCAACACTGGAGGGAAGGGATGCCATCCAGAGGGATGTGGACAGGCTTGAGACGTGGACTAGTGCAATTCACATGAAGTTCAACCAAGCCAAGTGCAGGATCCTGGACCTGTGACATGGCAATCCCAAGCACAAATACAGGTTGGGTGGATGAGAAGCTCAACATGAGCTGGCAGTGCCCACTAGCACCCCAGAAAGCCAACCGCATCCTGGGCTGCATCAAAAGAAGCTTGGCCAGCAGGCCATGGAAGGTGATTCTACCTCTCTACTCTGCTCTCATGAGACCCCACCTGGAGTACTGTGTCCAGCTTTGGAGTCCTTAGCATAGGAGGGACATGGACCTGTTGGAATGGGTCCAACAGAGGGCCATGAAGACGAAGAGAGGACTGGAGAACCTCTCCTATGAAGACAGACTGAGAGAGTTGGGGTTGTTCAGCCTGGAGAAGAGAAGGCTCCAAGGAGAGTTTATTACAGCCTTCCAGTGTCTGAAGGGAGCCTACAAGAGAGCTGGAGAGGGACTGTGTGTCAAAGGGGTAATGTTTTTAAGCTGAAAGAGGGGAGATTTAGATTAGATGCTAGAAAGAAATTCTTTCCTGTGAGGATGGTGAGGCATTGGAACTGGTTGCCCAGAGAAATTGTGGCTGCCCCATCCCTGGAGGTGTTGAAGGCCAGGCTGGATGGGACTTTGAGCAACCTGGTCTAGTGGGAGGTGTCCCTACCCATGGCAGGGGTTTTGGAACTTGATGATCTTTAAGGTCCTTTCCAATTTAACCCTTCTATGATTCTAACAGGTTTTGTGCAGACACTTTGGCAGAGGTTGCTCTCAAAGCATTAAACACAGAGTCTTTGTTGTGTTACTGTTGTGTGTCACCTGTGAGTGTTGAAAGAACAGGCTTCAGGAGACCCTTAAATGCAAGAAAAGATCAAAATTTTTCTTTTCTTTGCCCATACTAAGCACTGTCTTCCCTCTCACCCATGTCCATTTACCACTCACTAGAGGTAGCCACCTGTTTGCCATATTGGTTGGTGGATGAGAAACACTTTTTTGTTTTGCCAAAGCTGAGCACCCGATATGTGACTGTGCTGGAAATACCCACTCCCCAGTCAAGCCTGGGAGCTGAGAAAGGTGTCAGGATGCTTGGTGCAGCAGTTTGGACCCAAACTTATTAAATGTATGCTCACAATTGCATACTTGATCTTCAGGTCAATGAGTTAAGTTCCATCATGAGTCTGTATAATCAAATATGTGCTGCTGCTGCTGCACCGAGCCACTCGGTGATTGGAAACCCTGAAACCATCACCTCAGTGCTTCAGGAATATGCTGTCCCATAGAATCAACTGCCTTTGTGTCTTTTTCTCACATAAAACATTGTTGTCCTCAAAATTCTAGCAATTAAACAGAAATAATTTTGTCAAGCATACTTTCTCTGAACACATGCCTGCTCCACAGAGGTACAGTAAATAATTCCTTGTCTCTGAATTGGTTTACATTTACACTTCAAAACTGTGAGGAATAAACCTGACAGGGCTATTTGATCTTTGCATGAAAATGGACTTCAAAGCTGAATGTGTATTTCTGTTCATTTTACAGCTACAGGTTTCCAGGAGAAAATGATTATGCCTCTGATTACTAATGCCTATTGTAGTAGCAGTTTCATCTAATGCTTTTTTAGAATTTAATCATTGTCTTTTGTTGACCAGTACAACAGTACAGAGAGCTTTGCACTGCATGTGTAAGTGGCTAGTGTAATTGAAAAACAGGCTAAATCTACTGGATTTTTGTAACGCAGTAAAACATGAATAGGAGAATAAAAATGTCCTCAGTGTCTGGATGTGTATTGTTACTTTGAAGCTACTCCCAGCTACCACCACCGTAGGATCAGAGGAAAAGCTAACACCCACTACTTTAAATAATTATTGGATTCATTTTTCTCATTATTTCTCATTCATTCTGTTTTGAGCACCACCCCACTTGATGTTATAATTAGTCCTCTGGAAAACATTTTGCAGAATAAATGGCTCTGTCTTTGCACTATCAGAGATATGACAACTATGTGTGTTAGGCTGAAGAAACAATGTAATCGTCAAAATTTGCAGTAGGAACCCAAATTTAATTTGAATATTAGTAAGAAAAGCATGCATAGAAGAAGCATATCTTCCTCCTCACAAGCAGAAGTGTAAACTGAATGGATATATTTTCTAGTTTTGTTGCCATGGGACTAAGTACACTGAATCTTTCAAAGCCACATGTTAATGGATCCTTTTAGATATTTTTTTAGATGACATTGAACACAGGTACCTGGTCTCAAACATATAGATGCAAGTTCACCATCAGAAGGTAGAAAGGAAACAGTTATATTTGCCATGAATATGTTTATCCATAAGAAGCTTCAGGAATTTCCCTCTGTTCCCCTGTAAGCTTATTTAACATCTTCAAGGCATTTTTTCAGCAGAAGGGCTATAAACATCCATCCAGTAAATACTTTCTGTTTCTGTCTTGTCTTTCACCTTTCCTGGCTTCTCCATCTCGTCTACAGTCTTTTAACGCCTGCACTCTCTGTGCTCCTGAATTTGCATACTACTCATCCCAGAGGGAAATACTGGGTGCTTCCCCTTCCTGTGGAACACAGCAGAAATGCAGTTTTAACAGTCAAGAGCCTTAAAGGCTTCCTACAAGCCCCCACGTGCCAAGAGCAGCACCCAACCAGTGTTCACCCAGCAGCGGACTTTGCCTGTACAGTAATTATTCCATTTATGAGATTCCCATGAGACTGACTATAGGAAAAAGCCACCAAGAATAGTTGTGCCTTTACTCTCTACAAATTCATTTGCAGGGAGGATTATGTGCATCGGATAGAAAGATGGCTCAGAGTATTGACTCTCAAACCCGAATCCAGGAGCAGATCTGGTCTTGAATGCAGGTCACGCAACGAGACAAAACTAAAAGGGGTCCAGTGTATTCAGCAGTTTCAGCGGCAGTACTCCAGTAAATAATCAGATTGAGAGACAATTTGAGCTCTTACAGTTCACTGTTGGAATAATAATTTAAAGACCATGGCATTAGTGATAAGATGGCATGGTGGCTTGGCATGACTTCTAGCTTTCTTCTGCTCTTGATGCCCACTCACCTGTGCAAAATTAGTCTGCAACCATTTTCTTCCCAGAAACTGCATGTTCCTGGAAAATACTGCAAAATAAGGAAGTCGTTCAGTAATGTTAGAGAATATGGGCCAGATCTTCCATTAGTAAATAAAAGTGAGGTACCGTTTTTCTTTCAGTTTTTCCATTCATCCTGCCAATTTTTTTTCCAGTGGAAAGAATTCAGGTGTTCCTCATTATCCTTCTGTGCTGGTTGAGCAAATAAAAAAATGAAATAAAATTAAGTCCTTTTCATTGGACAGTGTTTTAATGACTCAAATAGTATAAAGTCAATATTAGTATTCATGTCACATTCAATTATCTCCCTACCGTGTCCCCCCATTTGCTTTTCCATGTGTTGGTTCATCACACAATGCTAATTAGGTCACTTCAAATGGACCATAATTGACAATGGCACTTTTGCAGGTTTATATTTTCACACAGAAAATCTGAGAATAAATTAATGACCAGCAATTTTGACAATTACGGTCAATTAAATTTGTCAACATCACGATTGACAAAATTAATCTATATTTAATATTGAAATCTTGACATTAAGAATTCAGTCTTGGCAAGTAACCAGATTCAAGTGACAAATACGTAATACTGCATCAAAATTATTCACTCTCAAATGATATGTGCTTAAATATCAATATATTTTAGATCCAATACCCTACCAAAAGACAACAGAAAATGTTACTGAAGCTCACATGCACCAGTGGGAAAAAAATTATCTTCTAATTAACAACCACACCATTGTCTAGGCTTCAATGAAGATATAGAAAATCCCGGTGTTGGGTTTTCCGTGTTTTAACTGCATGCATCCTTCATCTAAAACTTTATCTTATATAACAAGGATCTCTATAATGTGCTTTTTCTCATTCCTAGAGTGGCTACAAATGTTTATAGGCATACTGCAGGATACTGTGGCAATTTGCTGATAATGCTCCATTTCAGTCTTACACCATTGGGTCCATGCACTATAACTGTAGGCATCGTTCACACTTTTGTGCAAGGTAGGTGCACTGGTAGTAATCCTCCCCTCAGTCTGCATATACCTGATAGTCATAATAAAAAAAACATTAAAATTAAATGCAGAATTAATCAAATACAAAATTAATTAAATCAGAATAAAAACATTAGAATTAAGAAGAACGTAGAGAAGTAAATTAAAGCACAGTGCAGTCAACAGGGTTTGTTGAAAGAACCAAACACATTACAAAGGATTCCTTCCCAAGAAGCCTTGAAGAGCAGATTGTGCCAAACCAAAAGCGGGTAAGACTGCATTAGTTTTCCACTGCTGGATCTGGAAATCAAATGAAAAGTCAATTAACTGAACTTCATTTCAGAAAGGAAGAAAACTGCAATTTGAAATCCTGTTTATTGTTAGTACCTTTTGCTTGACTACATTTTGCCCCGGGGATATACACAGGTCAAATAGTTGCATTAATGCAATTCAGACAGGCTTTTTGAAATTAATCCCCCACACTTTGCAACACCCAGGGAGACTTCTGTCTTCTGTGGTCATTTGGAAGTCATTAGTCAAGCTAAACAGCCATGAAAAGCATTGATAGGACAGGATAGCAAAGCAGACACAAAAAAATCCTTATTATCCAGGATATATTAACTGTGTGTTTAACATGGGGCTAGTGCTATATCAACTGTAAAGCAAGATGGCTTGACAGACATTGATATAGTTAGAACTGAATTATCATAGTCAAATGTAAGTTGAGGATAATAGCTGGCAAATCTGAAAATAGACCTCATTAGCTTTCCAGGCATGTGCTTGCATGTGAACAGCATATCCCCATATTCATTTTGACCTAACATAGCTAAATTGGTTTAAAAAATTAACAATTAATTATAGCATTGAGTTTCCTGATTGAACTATAGGGCCTAAGTCACTATTTTCCAAACTGCCAGGAAGGCTGAATCAAATTTAATTGGAAATTAGAGTAGAAAGAGTTACATGTCCTGTATAACTCTTCTTGTATTTTTCAGAATATTTGACAGTATGTGGTAACGTGCTGTCTGAGCAAAATCTAATATTTCTACTGCTTTTTAGGAATTATTTTCACCTTTCCTTATCTAAAGCATCGGAGTGGGTGGAGAATGCTGGCATGCTCCAGGGATAAAAATTTAAGTCCTTAAGTTTTTATTGTTAGTATTTACTAGAATGCTTAAGCCCAATAGCTGAGGAAGCCTTATACCAGAGTGGAAATAAGACTATTTAAAAGTAAATTTAAAGTTACTTTAAAAATACACAGTTGGAAAGAAAGACAGGTGAGAAAGTAAAAGGTCACAACTTAAAACCTGTTGTAAGGAAGAGACATGTGCATGAAAATGCCAGGTTTTCAGAAGAGTTACACCCACTGAATCCCACATTTTGTTTGCAACACAAAGGGATTGATATTCTTCGATCTTGAACGGTTCTGACAATCTGTTTCCATCAGCCAGGTATTTCCTCCTGTCTGTTCAGATTACATCAGAGCAACCGGAGCAGGGAATCCTTCTGCCTGTGATCTGCGTCACCGTTTCTGACAAAGCAATGGCAGTAACAGCATGATGTCAGCTTATTCCCTAAAGAAAATGCATGGTGAGTACAATCATTATAAAGCAAGAAGAGAAATAATATAAAGGTTTATGGGACCACCGACAGGAAATGTGTCCTCCACAATGGGTTACACTACAAAAATAAGACCAAAGTTCTCATATCCGTATGGATTGTAAGTCTTGCCTTTTTTCAAAGAACCACTTGCTTTTTGATTGAGCAAGAAGCCCAAAATGGACTCCCTCCAGAACAAAGGAGACTTGTCTGAGTCTCCATAAACACCTCACTTGCCTATTCCCATGCATAATCCCGTACATTCCCTGACTGTAACCTCCTGTATCTTTGCCGCATTCTTGAGATCCCACTGCATGGAAGAACCACCACTTCCTCTCTGTTGTCATAATTTGCACAGTAGCACAAACCCAACAGACTTTCATGAGTTGTTTAAAATTGATGACAGAAACAGCAGGGATCAGAGGCTGGCTTAGAAACTTACTGTTTCCAGAGAATGACAGAAAACCTTTCGTTTATTGAGTGTTTCTCCTACCTCAAATTTTCAATAAAGAATGCCAATATTTATTTTAGCTGCCCTTTCTTTGTGATGCATGCAGAAAACACTTCCTTTCATTCATGTTGCCTGGCTTTTAAAATATTTTTTACCTTTCAGAGATCAGTATGTAAATAAATAATGTAGAATTTTCATCTTTGTCCATTTTAGGCTGCCTGTAACACCAACAGTCCAATTTGTAAACACAGTACAAACGTGGGAACTCTCAAGAAAGCAGAATGGAAGTCCAATGATGTAAAAACTAGCACTTGCTTTGCTGTTTGGAAAATAAAGGAGAAAACATGACTGCTTTCAAGCCATCCAACTGTTTACACCTTGTGAGCTGTCAAAGGTGCTGTCAAACATCAGCAGAATGTTTTTCTTTCTCTGACAAATTTTCAACAAAAAATACTTTTCCTTGCCAAATGTAATGTTTGAGTGTTCATCTTTGAACAGTATAAGTGAATATTGTCTTTAATAATATTTATTTAAGAGACGGGAGGGCAGCTGATTAAATAGATGTTTTATTAATTAGATGTCAAAGAAGACTAATAGGGATAGTGGTCTTGAGAGCAAGAATTTATATATCATTAAGGTATAGGACTAAAGAATTTGGTACCTTGGATATCAGAGTGGCTTAAGGGAAGGAGCATGGGATTCCCTTGGAGCACATTATTTACTAACCTCTAGTTGATCACCTAGATGCAATAAAATGATGTGAACGTGACCAGATCTTTCTTCTGTAGCAACTTTAGTGAAATCTTCTGCGTGTTCTGATGGAAACTCCAGAACAAGGTTTTAGTGAAGCAAAATTATTCTTTGTACCACTGATGCTGCATTAGGGTATGAAATCAGGGGAAGTTTGCTCTGTTCCAGGTGTGCTCAGCCTTTAACATTAATGTATGTTGTTTGGTTTTGCAACCGGCTTCGCTCATTAGCTGAGTCAGAGTGGGGTTTCTGGGAGAGGTCTTTTTAGATTTCCAGGAGAGCATTCCAATCCCTCCTTCTAAGGAAATCAACACTGGTAACACTTAACTAAAAGGATGTCATGCAATTCAGTTCACTAATGTTTGTAAGATGATTTAAAACCCTCAAATGAAAGCTGCAATCAAAGTACAAAGAAGATGTTACTATTCACATCTACATTTGTAAGGAATCATTTGAATGCTATTTAAGAACATGTATTATTTAATTTTTTAATCAGAGAATGCAGATGAAGAAACTCACTGATCACAGCATGAAAAGTGTAATACCTATCCTCAGGGATGAGGAGGAAGCTTTGAAGTTGTCGCCACAATTATACAAAACACTCTTCATTACCTCTGCAAAGTTACACAAAGGATGAGGCTGAATATGCTTTCATATAGATAATGTTTCTTCTGATAGAAATGAGCACTTTGTAGATGGTGTCAATAAGATATAAATACAGCCTCTTGAGTCACACAAACATATAGGAGAAAATTACGGATAACGGAGACCTCCAGGGAAAGGTCTAAATCCGATATTTTTATAGCAGGGCTGATGCACTGCAGCCGTATTTTCTCCAAAGAATCATTTTCTTTTGCTATTAAGAGTCGTGGAGGGCACATGGCAATTCTCTATCACTCCAGCTTGGTTGGGACCAGCAGGAATTCCTTCAGCAGACCCGCACGCTTTGAACTGCCCCCACCAGCTGAACTTTTCTTTGTATGGCTTTCTAATGCTCCTATCAGGTCAGAAGCAAGCAACAAGAAACAGATTCAGCTATCAGGGGCCCCGTCAGAGGCGAACATGCACCACCAGCCTGCACAGCCCAAGGGTGACTCCAGCTGCCGTCTTCACAAACCGTATTTTCTACCCCAGGCACTGGATCTGTGTGAGCAGGAAGAAAAAACTCCCCTGTGATAGCTAATGAGTCACTTGCATGCCTAAGTTAGGGATTGGAAGGAATGATGTCAATCGGACACGCCTGCAGAAGAGCTGCTTTCCCCAAGCATCCCACTTATTCCTTTGCTTCAGCGCAATTGAATACACCGCTTCTGGCCCAGCTTGGGAGGGAGGAGGTCTGAACATTTTTGGCTGGTTTCTTTGCCTCTGCTAGATTTTTATGATGCATTAAAGAGGTGTTGTGGGATAACCCTGCCCAGCTCAGCCCCACCCAGCCCCACGCTGGCTCCCCCCAAGGCAAGACCGGGGAGAGAATCAGAAGGGTAAAAAAAAGAGAAAACTCATGGGTTGAGATAAAGACAGTTTAATAGGGAAAGCAAAAGCCGAGTGTGCAAGCAGAGCAAAACGAAGAATTCATTCATTACTTCCCATCAGGATACAGATGTTCAGCCATCTCCAGGAAACCAGAGCTCCATCCCACATAATGAGTTACTTGGGACAATAAATGTCATAACTCCAGACGTCCTCCCTTCCTCCTTCTTTTGCCAGCCTTTTATTGCTGAGCATGTTGTCATATGGTATGCTAGCCTTTGGCCAGTTGGGGTCAGCTGTCCCACATGTGTCCCCTCTCAAGCTTTTGCCCACCCCCAGACAACCCACTGGCAGGACAACCTGAGAAACAGAAAAGGCTTTGACTCTGTGTAAATGCAGTACCATAGGAGATGCTATGAAGAAAATCAATTCTATCCCAGCCAAAACCAGTACACAAGGCAAGTGGAAATAATTCTACAAACATTTTTGGTGGCACAGAACTAAGTTTGTCTGAACTGAAGGTGCAAGAAGGCAGATGCCACGACCACCTGCTGGGAAGGGCAGAAGAGAACATGGAAAGACTGCATTTCCAGCCATGTCATCAACCCCAGACACCTCCTTATCTTTTTAAAAGATTTAATAATTATCCACATTGGGCCTAGGCTTTCATCAGTCACAGATGTCCCCACAATAATACATAGGTTACCCAAAAATGTTGCTACAGGTGCTCTGCAACCAGACGTAAATATTTGCAAAAATACACCCAAAAAGATAACAGAAAAAGTCCTGTTTATCTTGACCAGGGAAATGTGAATTTCCAAGGTTTCTTTTAATTTTTCCCAACCCATTTTCTCTTTATTTTTTAAAAGTTCCAAAAAAAAAAAGTACTGTGGCTCATATGGCAGTTCAACACTAGTACCTGCCTCCAGCTGCACTGACAGAAGTCACAGCCTAGACTTTCAAATGTAAGTGAGTCAAATGAGAAGCACAGGTTACACTAACTTTTGTCTACCCTTACTGCTGAAGCACTAAAGTACTCCTGAAGATCACCTTGTGCTTTGATCCATGGGGTCCCACTACATTCAGAACACTTCTACAAAATAACACTAAGACGATGACCAAATGATCTGACAACCCAATGTCAGCGGAGAACTGTTCTAGCTACTCATTTCCTCCATTAAAGATTTTGAATCTTCTCTTTATCATGTGCTGCATTCCCTTTAACCTGCATCTATCAATGTTACTGAAATAACAGAGATTTGGTGAATAGCCCAAAGGAGGAAAAGCAGCTTTCTACAGCTGTGTCTTTTGAAATCTAAATTTAGAGAGAGCTCTAAGATATAGTTTCAGTGATGGCCCTGAATTTTCTTTAATTATTGTTACAGCTGTTTGATTTTCAAACCAGAAAAGAGGAATGTGATAAACTGGTGGAAAGATAATGGTTTCTCTTTCCTTAGAAAGCATAAAGATACTCTCTGTAAAAATTATTTTATTTTTAAATGGAGATTTCTTGCTCTGTATGTTAATAGGTCTAAGAGTTATCATTTGCATTATGACAACAACAAATGTGTGGTCTAATTGTAGCTCACATGATCTATTTACAAACAATTGTGATTGATTACTCTGACATGCAATGCAGGGCAGTATATTTAAGAAAAAAAAATTAAAATAGAATCGGGAAAAATTTAAGCATGGAGAAAAAAAGCAGCAGAAATTGGATACATTATAGCTATTTTTCCAAACTCATTGCAAAAGCATTCATATAATTTAAAAGCATTCAGAAATGAGGTCAGCTTCTGGCAGATCATGTGGTTCTGACTTTACTGAACCACTGTTCTGTGATCAGCTCCGTATGTGTCATCCTTCTGCTGTGTAAGTTTGTTTTCAAAGTCTAAAGATATCATTAAAGTGACACGTCTGCAGCCCAGTATAAAAGACCAAGCACTTTGCGTTGAGAAAAAAAAAAGTCACAAATTTGTTAACCATTAAAGATACACGAAACAGAATTGCTTTGTGATTACCCTTTAATCATGAGAAACCTCATGTTTAGTCCCTGAGAGAAGAAAGCTTCTAAGAAGATGAGAAAAATATTATTGTAGATATAGAGCTTCAGGTTTCCCTAAAGCTTTCTAACAGCCCTCAGGTTTGAACACTTTTCTCTTTTCTCGATACCCTCCTCATTCAAAAAACTTGCCTCCTAATTTCATCAGAGAAGGCAAGGTCTAGAATGACAGCTTTCATATAATCAACCTAAAGCATTAGCAAGAAGCACTTGATCAATTTTGGCCTATTTAGGGCAAAAAATGTTGCTGTATGATAGAAATCTATGAAATAGTTGACGCAAAGCCAGCATTACCTGGATGTTTAAGGGAATTTCATAGAAGAGGGAAGTAATGAAAATAACATGGGTTTATAGCCTGAATTTCCCTAAAAGAAGTTTATCAGTTTTTCTCTTTGATATGTCTTTCTGAGCATAAAAAAGTAAACAGTCAATACTCATGCACATTTAAAATAATGAGGGAGAGTGGAAATATTTTTGAAAAAAATAGTTTCAAAAATATTTTGAGTTATCAGAATTAGTAATAAACTGTTGTCCAAGTAACAGCAAGAAAATGAACTACTTGTAAAATAGGAACTGTTATATAGGAATCATCATATGTGTTGAAATAGCCAGTTGTGGATATAATCAGAGATTATATTAAAAAAGAGGCATTCTGAGGTGACAGCGTTTACTACATCACCAAGTTGTTTACACTATAATCTCTTAAGATATGGAAATCCTCGCTGCAAGATGTTGAAATACAGAAAAATAAAAATCAGCTGAATAAAACCATTAATAATATCCTTTAGAGCTATTAATATTGTTTATTCTTAAATGTTATTTCTGTGTGTCTGGCATTCTCTGAGCTACAAAACAGTGAAGAAAAGATGCTTCTTCACATCCAACTGTAGATGCAGTCAATCAAAATAATCCAGCCTTGTGATGACAGACACAGATGACATACTGACTTCTGGAGAAGGCAGCAAGATGTTTCCTAGCTTGCATTCAGAAAAAAAAAAAGAAAGAAAAAAAAAAAAAAAGAGGGTTTTCTAATGCTCCCTGAAGCTCAGAGAATGTTTTGGGAGAAGGATTACCCTGTACTTCCACTCTTCCTGTGGTACCCTCTGGTGGTTACTTTCATAAATAGGACACCAACTAGAGAAACACAGCTGCCCTTACATTCTTGTAGGGAATTTGCCTAGTTTTCTCTGGTCACAGTTAGCAAAATATCAAACAGGCTTCACAAAAGCCTGATGATCACTGTATTTAAAAAGATGTAAAAAAAAAAAACGCTGATGATTGAGGCACAGTTCATTCCTCACAACATCTCTCTTTATTGACCAGCATATATCTTCATTCTTCTTGAGTCCAGCTGAGCCAGTTGTTTTGTGTTCAAGAGTTGCTTCCTTACAAGTACAATGTCCTCGTGCCAGTGGCAGCAGTTGCATTAGTCATGAATGAATTTTACAGGTTATCTTCTACCGTTGGTAACTCAATCATGGTTCCTTCTTTTTCCTGAGATGGTGAGATGGTGAAGAGGAGATAAGGGTAACACAGCTCCCTACAGAAATCTGCAGGTAGGGATGTTCAGAGAGAAGAGGCAGGGGTGTACAGATGGTCCCCAACAACCTGGTCTCACTAGGTCCTTAGCAGAGGGCAGAAATTACCTGGGAGGTGAAGCAAAAAACTCTAGCAACGGAGACATGGGCAAGGAGTTTTGCAGCTAACCTCTAACAGGAGCTATCAATGCGCTGGTTCAGAGGACCAAAAAGGACATCCTTACCACAACCAGATCACTATTATCATAAGCCAAGTCCTCCTTCAGTAGTCTGGGACACTACAGCTTCTCTGTGAAATAAAAGAATGTATCTTCCTCTGGTTTGTTGTCATTCACTATAGATTTCTTTACATTTAAATAACATCGATTCAAAACTACTAGCTGTTTCTCTATAAACGCCTCTTTCATTGGATCTGAAAGCTTCAGTTGTTTATAAAGGCCTTTACAATCTGAGCTGTATAGAAATTCCCATGTGACATGGAAGTAGCTGATCTGCCAAGACCTCTTTTTATTTAAATATGCTACAAGTTTCACAAAAGTTTTTCATGTGCACGACCGATTTTCTGGAAAAACAAAAAAACAAACCCACACCCACCAGATTTTCAGACAACCTAATCAATATTTTGCTGATTAAAGCCACAGACCTTCACAGGTCAGGTAAAAAGTCTAACAAAAAATATTATTCTGGAGTTCACTGCCTTTCTCATACCTTTGCACTCTTGCTCAGAAAGTATCTTCAAATTATTCCATTCTGTATTGAAACAAACACCCAAACATCTCTGGTTTTTTAAAGCAGGGAGTCCTTAGCTCCTTCTTAGTCCAAACTATAGCCAAACACTTTTAAGGTTCCTTAGACATTTGCTGAATCACTTTACCAAATGAACCTCTGTAAGACTGAAATAAGTCATATATGAAGTGGAGGGCCATCTACATTTTGCTTCAAATGTGTTTTTTTAAGTTAGGACAGGAATAATCAGGAGCTGCCTATCGACTTGAGATGAAGTTCACAGCACTTCTTGTTCTCCAGGAACTTCAGTCACTTCACCCCTATTTTATCCCTTCACCAAATACTACTCAAGTTTATTCATTTTCAGGGCCTCTACTACTCAGAGTCTCTGTTTTGTTTTTTAGGTGTTATGAGGATACTTTTTAGGGAATTTTAGCAAGATAGAGCCATGGCAGGGGTGATGGAGATTTTAGTCCCCAACTTTATGAAGCTCCCTATGCTGACAAAGTAGAAGAGAAGAAGGGGTTCTTTACATGTAACATACTTTTCTGTGAAATCTTGACATAAGATGTGGAAACTGGCATGTTGTTTTGATTTTTGCATGAGAACCAAGTATTCAGGTAGGCAGCCAAAACACAGCAAATAAATTGAAATGTATATGTGGCTGGCTGATTGACCCATGCGGAATTAGAGGAATGACAATGAAGCAGAGAACTGATGAATCCGGTTGGTTTGAAAACTGGAGTAATTAACCTACACATTAAGTATCATTATCCATATTTTGGTCCTGCTAGCAGGTCTCCCAGAAAAACAGCAAGGCTCTGTCTTGAAGATAAGTAGCTACTTACGTGTAAAAAGCCAGAGGGTAATAACTAAGAGACTAATTTACCTATGTGCTATTTTACTAAACAATCCTTAGAACATTTCCACCTATGATTCAGTGTATAAAAAACCCTAAATAACCTTTGCAAATGGCTTTGAACCTAATGCTTGTACAATATCTAAATTTCTATGAGATTTTTAATTGAAAATTATTAGGATTATTCGATAACATCAATGACAGACCTGCAAACATCTCCTTACTTTCGACAGCACTAGTAAGTTTCCTGATTGCTCTTTTAAATATTCTCTCATTTTTATTTCATACACTAAACTTTTCTTTTACTGTAATGGTCTCACTTCAGCCAAAAGCAATTTTTTAACATTTTTTTTCTGAATGGATTTAAAATGTCAGGTACCATTTGCTGTAAGATATTTATGTTATCTCTTAGTTAAAAGCACATTTGCAGAATTATTTGAAAAAAAACATATATTTCATGAATATTTCTAAATTCCTAATATTCTGACTGTCCAAAAAAGTGTAATTTATGCATTTATAATCAGTAATGTATGCTTTAGGGACAATAAGACAATCTAAAAATATAGTATATGATATTATAATTATGATGTGTCTGTATGTACTGACCTTATACATCTTGATATAATTATTTATCACTGAAATGTGGATATACTTAATGGAGAACACTTTTATTTCATTTTCCATTTAAAGTAAAATCTAATATACCCTAAATTCCTTCA
>VZTM01001409.1:53261-70659 GCA_013400555.1 Jacana jacana
TTTCACATGATACTGAAATATATTGTAACTAATTTTCCTCAGTTATGTCAAATATTTGGCTCAAATTTTCAACAAGACTTCACTTTTTTAATAACATTATCTAAAAAGTACTTGTAATTAAAACACAGCCACATACTCTTAAGAATGATGAAATACTATTTATAAGACTCTCCAGATAACATTTTAAAATAATTACAAAGACACGAAAATTATTGGTAATTCATATAGCTACAGCATGGAATTCTAAGCATAGATATGGATACCTTATACCTTTTTTTTTTTACCAGTCTTTGGAAATAAATACTCCGAGTTTATATTCAGATATGGAAACCAACTACTGATCCAATGTGATTACATTTCATTAGTTCTAAAATGAGACAATTTTTCAGAATAAAAAAAATAATACCATGTTGTACAGGAAAAATCTATACATTTTGTCGGTAAAATATAAATTATATCTAGCTTGAGAGATAAAATGACATACTAGAAAATATTTTAGGAACTCAAAAATTATATTTAAAATTAAATCTCTCTGGTTCCATAACTGAAACCTGATATTTGGAAATTGAAATAATTCAATATTTTTTAAATTTGAAGACATTGCTTACAATTATTACCCCGTCTATTGTTTTCTGTTCAATCATAACCAAAAAATGCTCTTTATCTTTAAAAGCAGATATGTCATCTTGGTAAAGAACAAGACACAGTACCCAAACTAGTATTTTGCAAAAGAACAAACAGCTGTATTTTTTTAGCTTTTACCAGAACCTTATCTTTAGCTTACCTCAGAAATTAGTTCTCCAGTATAGATTCTTCTTGGATGTCTTTGCAGCACACTTCTACTCTGCCAAGACCATACACACATATGCTTTGGCTTTATGTGTATCATTCCTATGAGAATACATTATGTTAAAGAGCCTCAATACCTCAGTGTAAGTAAATCGTGGATGGTAGTGAGAACATCATGTTCCTGAAGAGCTCCATAAAGCATAAGTTATTAAGTAAGCACTGTCTTGAACCCAAATTCAGCTAAATAAAGATGAAAGCTTGTCAAAAAGTTGAAATGATACCCTAACAAATTGACAAAATTAATATATTATTATAAGTCACGAATAGTTTAACCACAAAATTAGATGGGCAGATATGCTGTTGTTTTCTCTTTAATCAAATTAAAAAGTCTCTCTATTGTAGGCACGGATGTGTAATCATATTTCCATAAATAATTATTTGAATTATAATCTAAACATTCAACTACTGTTAATATTTAAAATATAGTCATTGATTTTATGCCGTAGTGTAAAAGAAAAAAAAAATGCTGCCACAGGTAATTATTAGTGGGTTAGCTGTCAGTTAGTCAAATCAACTAAAAGACCAATTACTCTGACGATACACAGGTTGAAAGGCTGGTTAGAGTAGAGTTCATTGTTGACATTAGGTCGTGTTCGGTGAGTTCTGATTCTACAACAGTGGGGTTTTTTCCCTGTGAATTATTGTAATGAGGATATTTTGCATTTGATTTCACATACAGTAGTGTGTTATCAACTTTAATCTCTTAATTTTGCTTACAACCTTAAAACATGCATAGCGCGCATTCCATAATGCTAGTTCCACATTACATTTCTTACTAGAAATATGGAGGTTTGTATAAAGACACAGATAACAACACAAAAGGTTTCCTGCAAACTTCCTTTTCTTTCATACATGTCTATAGAGAGCTGAGTAGATCATGTAAGAAATTCTACTTCCAAAAGATGGGAAATTGCTCTTGAACCTTCTACATTGAACCTTCTTCTACAAAGAGCAACCATAGCCACCTCATGGAATATGTTTCCTTTCAGAAACATCAACTCTGAGGTGATTTTTCAGATGAGCATGAGCAGCCTGGAAGGACGTATCAGTCAGATGAATAGCCTGCTATGGTCTGCTGATGATGATTCCCTTTCAGAGAACAGTGACTATAGCATTAATTACTTTCAAAGACCCATAACACCTTACTTCCTTACTTTTGTTGAAAAAAAATATTTTGACACACAAGTCATAGATCTATGGAAGCAAATTAGAGGTTTCTAAAAATATGTCCCCAATCGCTCTGAAGAATATTTTTCATTTCTTCCTGTGTGTGCACACTAAGAAGCACAGAAGCAGAGTACCCTAAGAAATCTCGAGCTTTACTCTTGACTGTTCAAAACTTCTCAAAGCTTTTTTCAACAAATAGCTCTACTCATCTTCCTCAGTCATTGTGTAATTTCAGTACCACACATTGCTGAGAAGATACACTAGACCAGCTGCTAAAATGTGGAGAGAAAAGACATACAGGTGTTTTGAATCAAATTCAAGTATTAAGCACCATAATGCTGTGCTCTTGCTCAGGGTACATCAATAATTGTATCTCTGCTGACGGACAAATCACCTTCTCAATTGGTTCCTATTTATGAATTTTATTCCTGTTGCAAAAATAAGACATACAAATTACATAGTCTTACAACGTGTTGTTAACTAGTTAAAAGAAAAATAAACCAAATTATTATTTGAGATTCTGCATCCACTAAACAAGAAACAGTCAAAATATTACAGAAACCATATGGAAAAGAAATAAAGCAACTCTTGTGTTCGTAAGTAAATAAAGCTGAGGTGCTTTGTCTCCTGTTTAGGTGCTATGGATGTAAATAAAGAATGAAAACTTACAAAGGCATCTTTTGGTGCATAATAATGGGCAAAATTGCCAATTCTTTTATTGTTGACTGCAAGCACTTGCAGTCTCCCATCTCCATTGCTGAGCTCCTTAATTGTAAATGAAGAGCATCATTATTTAGCTGCATTATTAGCCAATTTTAGTAAATTAAGTTAGTTTTAAGCACCTGATATGTTAACGTATTTAGCTAACAGTGTCTCTTACTGTTGGTTTTATTGAGACTGAAAATTATTTCATCAAAATGTGAGCAGACTGTAGTTTAAATCTCAAATTGTCTTAATTTATAATGATACACCATTGTTAATGATGGAGCAGTGTATGATGTGATTTGACTCAGAATACAAGCTTAGTTTAACCAGTACTTGCAGTTAGAAATAGCAGAGATTTTATTTGGTTTAATTTGTTGCATTAATATTTACATGAATCAAACGGTAAAAGCAAAGACAGCGCTGAGGCGTATTTCTGCCCTGGTGGAAGATTAATTTTGTTTTCAAACTGCTTCACTTTATTAATAGCAAAAAACGATTGCTGTTAAATCTTGTCTTTTATTTCTCAATTCATCTTCAGAAACTGTTAATGATGCAATTTATTTAAAGGGGGAAGAAACTTAAAAACGATGGCAGCATAATTAACATAGGGGTGGGGTTCTGCTTTGTACCACTCTTAAATGTAAAATGTTACCATTCTACATCACTTTCCAATAAAAAAAGAATCACTAGGTGTATCTACGTATAGCAATCCTTATCACAGGTATCCTTTTTGAGGTGAAACTATACAAAACATAATCGCAGAGGTTTATTTTAAAATAAATATGTAAGGTCTATTAGCTCCAATGAAAGGGGAAATATATTTTTTTAAAATTCTATAGCCACTTGATCTGGGATTAGCTGTTCTTAGGCAATACTGTATTTCCTTAGACTGCAGACCCTCAGGAGGGTTAAACAAATATTTTTTTTTACTGTTTCAGGATACATTCTCTCCCGGGAAAAAAATTACCGAGGCTTTTTCTCCTAACATCTTATACCAAAAAAATAATTGGCAAATAAGAAGGATTTAAATTCTAAGAAATGAATAGTAATGAACTGATAACTAAAATATTGCTTAAAGGTTCAAATACACAAAGATTGTAATAATAGTACTATTCTGTTAAGCTATGTGTACTTCATCGAAGCCAGCGGAAAGGAAAACATACCATATCCCCACCATACCGCAGGCATTTTCATACAACCTAGTGCAAACGGAAAGCTTCCTACCACTGCGCCCAATAAAACAGCCACAACTATTTTTAAATACATCAGGAGTCCATGACCCCATAAGTAGTAACTTCCCTTTCTTGATGGAGCGCGCATCTCACTTTTGTAAGTGTCAACGGTTTCTGGCTGGCTGGCTAGAGACCACGGCACACTCTGCTTTTCTCCCAAAAAGGCCATGTCATTCTTATACAACTTAATCAGTGGCTACATATAGGAAAGCAACACTGCAGCCTTTCTGATCATTTTAATGAGGACCCCTGGCTATTCAGTCATTGAAATATAATTGACTTGCTCTTCTCTTATTTTCATAATAGACACTCCAACCTAGACCACATTTATTTTGCTATAAGAAATGTCAAGAAAGATTGGAAGTTTTCTGAGTGTCCCCATTAAAACTGAAAACATGCCACCCTGTCTTTTGCATTAGCTGAGATCATTTTGTATAGAACTCATTATGCAGATAGAAGATGCAAATGTTTCATCTATCTCACATCTAACCAAACTGCAAGTGCCAAGAAAATAAGCACGAGAAAAATAATTTTCTCTTTCTATGCCTGTGCCTGCGCCTGTGGTGTTTGCATTGTGTCACGGTGCCAACACCCATGTGTGCATGTGCACATCTGTGCTCAGAGATAACGCACACACACACGCACAGAGCTCAAAGTCCTAGCATTTTTTTCAGGTAAAATCAAAACCCTGTTTGCTACACAACACCACAGCCAAGGAAAAGCATTTTTCTCAACTGAAACAGCTCTGCGTAGGAATAGCTGCTACTTTAAAAGCAAAGGAGTAGCGGAAACCATTCAAATGTGAAGATCTCGTCATGCACAGGAATGCATTCAGTGTTGGGTTTTAACTGGAATAATGAGGGTTTGCATGTCAAACGTGTTATCCTGAAGAAGTGCTACTGACTTACTGTGACCACCCAGTTCACTCAATAAAATATCAGGTAAAGGACTGAGCCTACTACATGCTACCTAAGTTCTGCTCATATCCTGGTAGACTGTGACACTCCTTTCCCAACTGAACACAACAGTACATAGGATATCTAGCGTGAAGAGTCACTCATTGTCAACATTGTCAATTGTGTCATTTGCAGTGCAAAACAGAAGATATATCTCCTTGAAAATTACTAACACCTGCAGCATCTTACTGATCCCACCAGTAAATGCTATACCTATTGCATCATCATTCCTTAGTATTTTAAAGATGATTGCCATTACTTAGCATGTTACTAATCACTCAAAATCCTGACATCTCTTACGATTTTCCAATCAGATTTTCATCCTTCTATGTTCCAAAAGATCTTTATGTTTTGAATTCATCATGACACAGGCATAGCAATGAAAAGATGAGAAATGCAATTTCTCCAAGATCTGATATTTGAAATCTGCATTTGAATAGGGCATGGGGATCGATTCTTCCAAGACACAGACAATTCTGTTCTGATGCATTATTTGGTATTACAGAGGGGACAGAAAAATCGTACTTTACCTTGAAGCAACTGCATAGTGAAATAATAGAAAGGGGTGGCAAAACAGATATTTTAAGTCAATATTTAATGTCATACATTATAATTTTTCCTCACAAGAGCCCTGACAATTCCCTCACCCATTTTTAGCATAAAAACATGAAAGTATCATTTTTTCTGACATATTCACACAGTTTATCTTTGATGTATCACACAGCGTTTCTGGGTCTCGTTTTAACGCGGTGCTGTGCACCAACCAACCCCAGCCCCAGAGCGACGGGGCCGGGTCCTTCCTGCCTGCCCCACGCTGTCTTCTCCTACAACTCACAGATGTTGCTACAACAGCACCTTCAGGAAAAAAAAAAAATAATAATAAAAAAAAGACTTGGAAGCATCAAACAAGCTATCTCTTTGCATGTAGAGCCTGTCACCAAGCCATGGCCCCCACGCGCTCGCACAGATCACCCTGGGCCTGGCAGAAGTAATCAGCGTACACGATGGGAGGGAAGAAGCCCTAGGCTTCCTCTGGATCAACATCAGTGCACACGTTCTTGCTACTTCGGCAACATATGGGTGCACCTCACGGAGTACTTTACGCACAGCAG
The DNA here is from genome assembly GCA_013400555.1 of Jacana jacana. NCBI lineage: Eukaryota > Metazoa > Chordata > Aves > Charadriiformes > Jacanidae > Jacana > Jacana jacana. The sequence continues at coordinate 59,283 of VZTM01001409.1, forward strand.
CAGCACTTGCACTCCAGCAAATAACGGTTTCGGTGACGTAACCGTGTACAAAGACAGGTTTAATACGTGTGGATGGTATCCTATAATTTCAGTGTCTAAAACTGGAACTATTGAAGTGACTCTTATTGACTTTTTTGCTGGAGCTGCTTTAAAGATTTTGCACACAAAACCTCCAGGTGATGAGATTTCCACCATTATTTTTTTTCACGCAAACCATGAAAAACACTGTTTCAGTCTTCTCATGAGAATTTCATCTTTAAACTGGAATTGCAAATAAATTAATAAATAAATCTTTGTTTCTAGCCCAGCTCCATAAGTAAGCACTTTAACAAATGCAATTCTTAAAGAGCAACCAAGACCTATCATATAAATTAACAAAAAGTAAAAATTTTCAGCTAGTTTTTCACATAAATTCCCACACTTTATCACACACATCTCCTTAAAAGTTAAATATTTCATAAGGCAAATGAAAAGGACTTCTTTTTGAGAGCTGCTGGGCTGCCTGATGCCTGACAGGTGCCATCAGGTGAGGTGAAACATGAAACACAGCCAGCAGCAAACTCTTATTTCTCTTCTTCTACAAATTTTCATCCCAGCTCTCTCTGTGAAGCGTTTAACTATACCCTCCCTTTCACCCTCTGCAGCACCCCAGGCAGTCCATCCTGGAAGATCTGCCCAAGGAAGATTTCCTTCCATGCCACACAGGTCAGAAAGCGCCAACCTTCACAAGGATTGTGCCTGAACTGAATCTTAAGCAGATTCACAAGGAGAAAGAGGAGGACTACCACAAAAAGAAACAGACAGTTCCGGGGCTCAGTGGGTTTGGTTCTGTTTCTGGTTCATGTTTGCTCCCATGATCTGGAGAAAGAAAAGGCAGAATGGCCTCAGCTTCATCTTGTTCGCCATGTAGGACAGGACCCTTTCAGTCAGGAGACAACCCCAACAAACCTCTCATTAGGATGATGACATTTGAGGTCTAAGACTGTGTCCCAGGGCTGAGGGCTCATATTGCAGTCCAGAGGGATGTGATTTGGAAAGGTGGTTGCGTCAACCCATGTGGACAACACATGCTTCCCACGACAAAGAGAAAAGCCTGTTCAGCCAGAGCATGATGACATCCCTCTATCCCTGTTCATCAGCAAAGCTTCCATGTCCAGTCCTCTCTCTCTTCAGCCTCAAAGACCTTGCCTGGTCTGATATACTCTTTCGTGAATTGCCATAAGTGTCTTCCTTGTTCACTTCTCCCTCAGTTGCCTCCATGCTATCATTCAGACTGTTCCTCACTTGAGGAATCAGTATTGCTGGTGTCTGAGGAAACACTTCTCCCATCTTTATATACAAGCTGTGAGTGAACTGCTCATTCACCTGGAGAGGATGGCTTTAAAACTAGGAATTAGGTGAAATGGAAAATAAAACTGGAGAGGGAGAGGAGGTGACAGGAGGAAAATTTTATTGTATTTAACCTTAAAGAAAGTGATGTTTACTCATTCTTTTTCAATTTACATTTCACTCTAATAAAAAAATACTTTTACACCCTAATCAAAAAGTAGTTTCACACAAATACGTAGAATTATTTGCAGGCTGGGACAGTACTTGTGATAACTGGGAGCTGCAGAATTCAGACCCTCTGTTTTGTGCTCTCTCACTGAAAGCCAGAAGCACTGCTTTCTACACATTTTGCAAGAAAATCTATCAAACCCTGGCCATACTGTAATGTGAAAATAATATAATATAAAATTATAAAAATATTGTGCTACTGCTGGTTCTAGGACATCAACAGCACTGGTATCTTCTGCCACGTGTTCTTAACAATACACTGAGGCCTTTGTTTTTCTGCACTGTTTAGCTGACTACCACAGTGTGCTGGAACATGCTAGGAGTGAGAATTTGGGACAGAAAGCTCTTGTGAGCACGTCTGGAAGGCCTTAGGAAGCTATAGATCTTTAAAAATGGGCATGAAGGCTGGAAATAGAGATTGCCACATGGTCAAGACATGGTGACCTATTTTGCTGCCTTTCTCCATTGCCTAAGTTACCAATGGGAAAGGTAAACACGCCTTCCCAGGATTCTGCATTTACCAGTGATTAGTTGGAATTGTCAGTCTTAAACAATGTATTATTGTCCTTATCTTCTTATCACTTATAATCTGTTTAGCAACTGGAAACATTTGCCAACTTTATGCATCTATATACATACACAGACATGTGTGGACATGCTTTGAATGCCATTGTAGTTCAATGCATATTCAGTATATTCAATATCATAGATAAATTACAGCCTTATTCCTTTTGTCTTAGATGGGGAAAGTATGTTTTTTAACAAAAGGAGCCATAACCAAAATATCACCCAAAAATGTTATTTTTGAGGAATTTCCAGTCAATAAAGAAACTTAAATTTTTAAAAAACCTAACAAAAATCATATCTCTGGATATTCAGGCAATTTTTGTGTCTTTGCTTATACTGTGTAATATTTCAAAGCTACACTCTGTCCTGACTGATGGTTTTTGCTTTTTTTTCTTCATCTGAACAGGGGAAGCCTAGGGCAGTGGATGTCACTGGGAGTCAAGGTGCCTCACAGACAGGCATGCTTGCCTTCAGCAAGTCTACAGATTCGGTCCTCGGGAGCTCTTGGTATCTCCAAGAAGTGGCAACTAAGAAAACATTTTGAGTATCCACATTTCACATGCAAACCCCTAAATCCTCTGCAGTTTTTAATACGTGTGAACAGGATTGCTATTTAATTACAACACAGGCATCTGAGCTGCTCACTCTGAACTCTGTGCAATCAACAGTACTTTTAGAAAGAGATTAGTCTTATCTCACACAGACTTCTAAAGCAAGACAAAAAATCACGCCTAGAATTGCTCATCTCTCTCCACTGACCCTGAACAGCACAGAATGCTTAGCTGAGATCTGGAGGCCTACATTGCAGGAGTCTACATTTGCTCCAGATGGATCCTATTGCCAGTTGCCTTTTTTCAGTGGAAAGTTACTGTATGCGTGCTCCATCCTAATGGTCTTCATAAAGGCATCAATGATCCTGAGATAGACGGGTCCCTGATCTTGGTGATGTGTATTATAAGTCTCTTTCAACATGTGAAAAAATGTGCCGGGTCTACCATTAAGTATGACTCGGTTCAAATACGAGTGAAAGTCCTTCCCAGATAAAGGCAAAAGGATTTCCTGTAAAATACATGATACAAACAGAAGTCCACAGGGGAAGTAAAGGGCTCATCATTAGGATTTTAGAACACTGGTCTACCTATTTGAATATTTATCCCCAGTATTCACCATGAGTAACACCTTCCTTTACGGGTTATCAAACGGAAGGCATTGGGGTGTGTAAAGATGACCCTATACATCCAGAGTTCTTGAAAACATAGAAATAGAAAAAGAAAAAGGCAAGTAGAAGCAAGTCTTCTTAGCTAAAGGTATTGTTCCAAGCCTGTCAGTAGGCGAGTGTGTCTCTACTACACTGAGGTCCATGGCACGTACCAATATGGTCTGTTTTTTCAAGGGTAATCAAGTTGACATCTATCTACACTGATTACACTTCAGAAGGGGAGAGGGAAATTCTGGAGGTGGGAGAGAGGTTCTTTGCTCTCTGGTGGCTTCAGATGTATCCTCCACGGGGTAGGTCAGGCCTCTGGGCAGAGCCCTGAGAGATGGGTGGTGCGTGAGGAATCATCCTGGAGGCTTTATGCCTCAGAGATGCTCTTCCCTATTTCTGCTTGCTCCTCAGGGCAGTAATTTGTTGCTGGTCTATACCAGCAGCAAATTATAGCAAACCCTGTGCCAGTTCAACTTGCATCTGGGAACTGGAAGAGGCAGGGGAGTGAGGGACAGAGGGTTCTGGCCTTTGCCTGACCATCTGCCTGGTGAAGTACTGGTACTATTTAGTCAGTTTTCCACCCACTCTCCAGTGCATGACGCAGAGCGAGCTACAGCGACTCTGAAGATTCATAGTCCTGACTGTGCTGTCCATCAAACACAACTCAGGCTGCCCTTTTCTTCTGACTCTTGCAATTCACAACCATACAAGAATTTCCAAAAACACAGTAGGAAGACCCTGCTCCACTGAAACCTTTTTTGCTTTAGAGAGCCTGTGCATGGCTCAATTCTAAGCCTTCAAAAGCCCATCAGAGAAGAAAAGCTGACTAGATTTTATTGTACTTGTCTAGCAGTTCAAATGCCAAATAACACTTCTCTTCATGCCTGGCACAGCTTTATTATATCATTCTGCAAATGACAAGATGCCACTATTACAGGATGCACCCAGTCTGACAAGTTACTAGCAAACCTTTATACAGATTGCATTTTTACTCTCCCTTTATGGTGGCTGTTTATCCAGACCCTCATTTTCAGCTCCTTGTTTGATAGTTCAGCTGGTTTATACTGTTGCTTGGTTATCACATGGATTTAAAATCATTGTTACAAACACAACTCTGCCCACATTGCCAATGGCATTAAATAAAGATCATCTTATTAAGAATGGGAGTGCTAAGAGATTGCTCTTGTTTTACTGGTCTTGTATCCAAGGCAAAGGACAGGAAATCAGGTTCTTTTAAATAACATTACAAGTGTACCCTGTGACCTTGAATGCAACTCCTCTGAAGAGAGCTAGCCCTTCTCCTGCCTGCCTAATTTTGCCAGCAGTATTAGAAAATGGCGTGAGAAGATGGATTATTAGATGGTCATACTCTAAAATGTTGATTCACACACCCCAGCTACATTGCTACCATAAACCCCATAGAAACAACTTCTTACATCTTTCTATTTCAACTTTTCCTCTTTTGCTAAAGCAATTTTCTTGGTCTGTGCCTTGTATCAGTAAGTGAATCTGAGATTCCAAGGAGGCATTTGGGTGTTTCTGTCTGGAAATCCCACCACTAGCTCACACACTTGATACGCAGCCACTGCATGGTCTCTTGGCTGACTTCACCCACCTCCATCTGCTCGACTGGCTGTGTGCCTGCTCACAAGCCAGTTGGCCTGTTTCAATAGGACACAGGTGCCAGCAAGGATGCACTCGGACAGACAGCATGGATGGTTTTGCAGCACACCATGCCTTCTTCAAAAAAAAAGAGTAATTTGTAACACGGTGTGACACCACTGCTTTTGGACTGTCGTTTCATGTTGCACCTCTAGTTTTCAAGGACATCAAAGAAGAAGGAAAGGATGGTTCATCATCAAAAACACTAACTGAGAGGCTTTCACATGCACTTTTTTTTCCATCCATACGTGTAATCCTTCTCCCAGTTCTTCGTTTGCAATGGAATTTGGTGTGCAGTACTTCTACTCCCTCCTTCCTGGCTCCAGGGGTTCCACAGAGCCTTCAAAGTATGAAAAGTTAGAAGGAGCCAGTAAATCTCATGTTCTTGCCTGAATATGCATATTTGAGCTTCACTTTCTTGAGTATAATCAAGAGAAATTTTGATAATAAACTGCAAAGTAGTTGTGTACCAAGTTATACAAAATAGCATATTTAAAATAAAATAAAAAAAAAGACTAAAAGACTGCTATCCAGTAGGAAACAGTCACTACATCTGATATCCTACTCTATCACATGGGAAAAGGAGAGGATTTTGTATCAGAGATAAGCTTATAATCATTGCTTTGGGAAAGAATTGTTGATATATAAGTGGAATGACCATCCTGTCTGTTTTGTTGACAATTCATGCTTTATAAGACACTAAACTTCAGTAAGATTTTCTGTAAAATTAGAGGGGGAAGCAGCGAGCATAATTACCTATCTTCTGGCATATTTATCTACAATTAAATGATATCCTTATCACACCAAACTATTCACTTGAAACTTTAATAATCAAGTAAAGCCTGGCTCCACTCTTGCACCAGACGACTAGGTTCAAGCCCTGAGTTACTTAAATACAAAAAGCCTACATCTGTTTTTTCTTTTGTGACACAACACCTCTGGTCTCTAACCATTAAATAACAACCTCTCTGAAAATGTACTGCTCTGAATTTTAACATTATTTGCCAAATATTTTCATACTTATTCAGACAGCATTCCCCATCGGTCACTTTCATGACATTAGTTACAAAACCATTGTGACCAGTGTAGTGCTCATTTTACTGGACAGGATTTCATTCAGCACCTCTCGTAGACTGGAATAATTTTTTTAAGATAGAACACTCTGCAAACCAAACTTACTATATAGGCCAGATTGCAATTGTTTAAAATATAATTGTTAATATAAAGGGCTCCTCCTCTCCCTGTGGAAAAATACAAAACAAAACCCCAAAAACAAAGCCAAACAAAAAAAACCCCAGGCTTTCAGTCAGCAAAGTGGTTGCAGAAAGTTAGTGATTTTCCCCTTCTTTCTATATACCTACCTCAACTCATTTGCAAACCGTAGTGTCGGCTCCGCGCTGCCTCAGGGGTGGGAGACCAGAGGTGCTGCAAACCAGGACTGATGTTCCTGACAGAGCTGAGCAGCAAAGTTGGAGTGATGGCCTGAGCCATGCCCCGCAGTAGCCAAAATTACAAGTGGGTTTTTCTTTCCCGGGGCGCTGCATTCGACTACAATCACAAATGTGGTATATGCAGTAGCCAGTCAGCTGCCAGTTGATACTATATATATTCTTAGATTAAGTTTCTGAAAGCCATGTAAGAAAAAGGGTCTCCACACAAAGAAATATGCTGCAGCTTGGTGACTTACAGGAAGATTTGGGGTCCAAAGCCAGAGTGATACGTTAGGAGGTATTGCTTGATATACACTGGAGAGCTTTCCTTAAAAGAAACATTCAAATCTGAGATATCTCTGACTAGATAAGTGCTGTGTCTTGTCCCAGTGCAGATGGAATTTGTTTAGTGTGTTATTTTCTACTGTGTGTTATTTTCAGCTACTTTTCTTATTTCTGTAGCAAGCAGTAAAACTAATCACATCTCTCTATAGCTGTATTTTGCTCTAAAGGCATTTAAATGTCAGAATAGAAATATCTACTTAAAATATAAGGGGGCCAAGGAAGACAAAAGGACCTATCTAACAAGTGAAATCGCTGAAAAATCCTAACAGCTTTTCAAAAAATATTTTTTTGAATTGCTAAGACAATGGTGTAGAATTTAGTTAGAGGACAAGTCTTAGATTAAACTGAAGAGGAGTCATAAAAGAGTCATATCCTTGCATGACAGCTTAGAAACTGGGAGCTTTTGACTCTACATTCCCCATTATTTTGTAAAAACACGCAGCAGCCTTTCTCAGACCCTGTTTTATTGTCCCTTACTATGTTCATGTTCATGGCCGAGTAAGCACACCGAAACTGTGACTAACTTATGGCTTAACAGTTTTCCCAAGTGCCCATTGAACATTAGTTCCAAAAGACGAGAGCCTGCATTTACTGTCTGCAGAGTTAAATTTCCATCTTTAGATTTACAACTCCTAAATAATTTCTTTTGCCACTAAAGGGTAGCGGTGTTCTTGAGAGCTGGCAACCTTTGCAGTCTAGCCACCTATAAGAACTAAGAAAAGTTTTCTGCTTAAAAAAAAAAGAAAAAGGAAAAAGCTACAGCTACATTTTATCTCCTCCTTGACAGACACACACACACACACAGAAAACCTGGCAAGTAGCTTCTCGAGATCTCCTATGTATTTTCACTGAGAGCTCTAGGAGCAAAGCACTTGAGAGACTAAGGACAGACAGAAAACAGCCAAAAAATATTTTATTTTTTTCCTCTTTTTCCCCTTTAATTAGAATTCTGTTTAGATACAAATGATCAGGAAAGTAGTACCTGAAAACCCGTATTAAAGAAAGAAAAAAAAAACAGAACTGAAAACAATTTTGCCCCCTCTCCGGGAGAGGAAATCAAATCAAGTCTCTGAGCCTTTGTACTACAATTCATCCTGATATAATTTGTAACAGCCAGGAAATTAACACTAAACAATGAAGCTCATCATGAAAACATTGTGAGTGACAACATACTGCACAATGCAGAGAGATCCTCACTGCCCATCTACCAACAGCAAATGTCCATCCCCCATGCACAGGATGTATGCTCAAGGAAGAAAAAAAGAGGCCAGGTTTCTAGCTGCTAATCAGTGTTGATAGAAGAGCAGTGTGCAGTAGCAGAAGAAAAGATGAGATTAAACTGAATATTGCACTAATGAGCGTGTTCTTCCTGATGAAAGATTTTAATGTAGACTGTAAATCCCTTTCTCTCTGTCACATGCTTGTCACAAACATCCCTATTTGGTAAACTTAGCAGCAGAATTTTACGGGTAGATGCCAATGGACATATATTGCTGTTTGCAGCTAAAAAGGATTGAGGTGTTTCTACTCCAAATCCTGCAACGTCCAACTTTAAAGCAGCTGACCCTGAAAGCAAATTCCGAACCCTCTGCTGGGACTATAGTGTCCTACACGGTACCAAGGCCCAGATAGGTTGTGTCTATGGTAGCAAGTAGTGCAGTCCAACAGCAACCCATCTGTAATGTGGAAGAGTTGGTGCTGGGAAGCCAGTCACTGCAGCATATGCATTTTGTGGGTTTGTGTCACAGCATCCCAGTCTGGTCCCACAAACCAAACACCACCATGGGAGTGCGCCGTGTGTCCACATGGAACACAGGTTCTGATTTCAGTTCTTGCAAAAGAAACTGGACAGAACTCTGTGAGAGCACTCTGTGATCCAGTTCAAGAATACATTCCTGATCCAAACAATGGTGTTCATGCACATGTTCTTGGCTGCCTCAAACCAAGCCTTTTAAACAAACTGCACCGTGACTGTGAGCTGTCAGGAGCCACACAGCAGGACCAGCTAAGAGTATAAGCATATGCTAAATCTATCCACCATTGGAGATGAAATGTCTTATTCACTGATTGGCTAATGGTCCTCATCAAATTCATATTCAGGAGCCTCCACTAAGCACAAGGGCTTCACCATGATGAAGACTGTAGAGAAGCACCTCTACTTTTTCATTCAGTTAGTGAGAATTTAAAGCAGAGACTCACAGTCCTCAGATACCATCAATGCACAGACTGCTGCACACAAGTATCATAGTGTTGTCACTGACAAGCTGAAAAAGCTGCAGAACATAACAGGCCACCTATTTCCCACATTCTCTCAACCCACCACTGTCTCACATACTGTCTGACCAGGACCCATGAAGTCCTCACCTTCACTGTGGGCTGCACAGGACCATGGTTTGTCTCTACCTGCAAGTCACACTTCCTAGGACCCACACAGGCTTCCTCCTATGAAGATTTTCCCTTATCCAGAGAAAGTTCGACATGCACTGAGATTAAAAAAAAAACAAAACAACAACAAAAAAACCAGATCAAACAGAAGCCTGTAGGTCAGTAATCCCTACATACTTTTCAGGAGACACATGGCTAAGCAGAGCAGAAAGAGACAGGACTGATCAGACAGATAAGTTCGTTAAGCAGATCTTGCTTGCCATAATTAGTCCTGCACTCCCCAGAGTGATCTCTAGACTACTTAATGATCAGCAGGAAAAGAAATAAAAAATGGAGAAGGTGTTGTACCTAGGTCCTCTCTGCTCTGCCTGAGCGCCCTGCAGGCCAGGCAGCTCTGCCTGAGGAAGAACCATGGCTTCTCTTTTGCTGCACCTTAAAGCCCGACACTGATGGTTTGGTGTGGAGATCAGTATGTGGAAACACCACTCTGATGTGAGAGGTCAGGTGATGTTGCTGGCTTTGCCCTTGGAAAGCCCATGAGCCTTAGTCACTCGGGCTGTAATCAAATAAGCTCCAAAATACATTAAGTGCTACTAGTTTTAGACAAGTGCATTCAAGACCACAAGACTGCAGCATCACTGAAGAGCTTTCAGAAGTTGGTTTAGGTGTTCATTGCTTTTTTAAATTAAAGTACTCAGGTGTACCATAAGTTAAATTATTTGTGTGCTCAGGATGTAATTTTAGCATCTATGTCCTGCTTATTTCTGCCTTAATTGTGCTTTGCAATGACTTTCCAAAGGCTACTTGACATTCTGCATGCATGAATCTTATCTACAGCTTGTTGAGCAAACCTGAGGTGCTCTTGGCAAGTCTGAGAAGCAGGAAGATAAAAAATAAAAAAAAACAGGCAGCAATAAGGCAGCAGATACATTTCTGTCTTTCTTGTTCGTCACTACAAGGAAAAAAATAAAGCAACTGTGAGCAACGAAGGAGATATTTGGTCCCATCACAATTTACAAGTGAGTGAAATTTGTTATAATTCCCCAAGAGAACAACCAAGAACTGATATTCCAGTCCCTATCTGGATCTATGGGACAGTTTTCAAACCTCTTGGACTCTCTTAGTATCAGGTGGCATCTAATCCATTGCAGTGTTATCCAAATTAGAAAGTATTCATGTAGAACTGTGGGAAACTTCACATTTCTAACTACAGAGAGCATATAGTAATGCAATAGCAGCTGTTATTTTCTGAGTTATTTTATTAACTTTGAATTAAAAATATTAAGCTCCTTTTCTACTTTATTTTTTACTAGTATAGCAAATATTTCATTAAGGAACAATTTTAAACATACTGCAATCATTTTGACTGCAAAATTATTTTGTTTACAGATCATTCAGTAATAAAGAGTGAACTTTGGCCACAGTAAAAATAGCAATTAATTGACTCTCATGTTGAGTCACATGGTAGCCTGCGGATGAAATTATGTGTTTGTGTGACTGAAAATAATGAATAACACACAAAGGAATTCATGCAATTATATGTCTAGTGTCCTGTACAAAGAACCAGTGCAGCCACAAGATCCTTGTGTTAGAAGAGCTACCTAAAGTGCCATCTGCAGTTGCCAAATGCTGGGGAAAATATTATTGCAGCCAGAAATGTCAAAAACAAACCTATTTATTGGAACTAGCCCTGAAGCATGAGTGCAAAAGTGAAACACAATAGACATTGCTTGTCAGAAGCACATGTATTTTGGAGCAAAAAGTGGACCCGAGTGTCCACATTTGGAAAACAAAAGTATTGCCCTTCTTTCCCCCTTCAGCCCTCTTCAAGCTCCAGCTACGTATTCCAGCCTGCCCACCTTGAGCCAGAGAGGATAGCTGATCTGCCTGAAAGCTGTTTCCACACACATATTCTGGGGTTAATTTTCAGCTGTTCAGTGATTTTATGCGTAACCTAACTCTTTACCAAACACTAATTTCAGTATGATCTTCTAACACCTTCTCTCCTTCCCAGACTTCACCATGGAGCCCTGCATCTACTAATCTGTAGATCAATCTGGCAAACTGGCAATCTGAACTAAACCGTGAGCAGTAAATTTTGGGTAATCAGTGACAGTGAGATATTTAATACAGAGTAGCTGATACTACAGGCCTCAGACTGTCTCTCCTATCACCAGAATCACAGAATCATATAGGTTGGAAGAGACCCTTGGGATCATCCAGT
>VZTM01001409.1:71131-113719 GCA_013400555.1 Jacana jacana
TGACCGGCCGCCAGCTGGATTTAACTCCATTGAGCACCACCCTTTGGGATCGTCCTTCCAGCCAGTGCTTGATCCAGCAGATTCTACGCACATCCAGGCCACGAGCAGCCAGTTTTTCCATGAGAATGTGGTGGGGGACAGTGTCAAATGCTTTTCTAAGGTCCAGAAATATTATATCCACTGTCTTCCCCCCATCCAACAATCGGGTCATCTTATCATAGAAGGAGATCAGGTTCGTCAGGCAGGACTTGCCTTTCATAAACCCATGCTGACTAGGCCTGATCCCCTGGTTGCTAATTACATGGCTAGTGATAGCACTCAAGATGATCTGTTCCATAATCTTCCCTGGTATCGAGGTCTATAGTTTCCTGGATTTTCCTTTCTGTCCTTCTTATAGATGGGCGTTACATTTTCCACCTTCCAGTCCACCAGGACCTCTCCAGTTAGCCATGACTTAAGGAAGATGATGGACAGAGGCTTGGCCAGCACAGCTGCCATCTCTTTCAGCACTCTTGGGTGAATTGTCATGTAGTGCTAAAAGGACAAAGGACTTCTATCTCTCAATGAAAGGAATGGAGAGTTTATAACATCGTAGAGGCTCAAGAAAAGGAATACGCACTTTTAAGATATGTTTTTAATATCTTGTTTGCTGTAACAGAGGATAGAATAATAGAATCACAGAATCATTCAGGTTGGAAAATGCCCTTGTGATCATTGAGTACAACCATCAACCCTACTCTACAGAGTTCTCCACCACACCATATCCCCCAATACCACATCTAAATGATTCTAACACATTCCAGGATGGTGACTCAACCACCCCCCTGGGCAGCCTATTCCAGTGCCTGACCATCCTTGCTGTGAAGATTTTTTTCCTAATTTCCAGTCTAAATCCACCCTGTTGCATCTTGAAGCCATTCCCTCTCATTCTATTGTTAATCACCTGTGAGAAGAGACCAGCACCAACCTCTCTACAATGTCCTTTCAAGTAGTTGTAGAGAGCAATGAGGTCTCCCCTCAGCCTCCTTTTCCTCAAACTAAACAGTTCCAGCTCCTTCAATCACTCTTCATAAGATTTATGCTCCAGGCCCTTCACCAGTTTCGTTGCCCTCCTCTGCACTTGCTCCAGCACCTCCAGATCTCTCTTGTGTTGAGGTGCCCAGAACTGGACACAGTACTCAAGGGGTGGCCTCACCAGTGCTGAGTACAGGGGGACAATCACCTCCCTACTTCTGCTGGTCACACTATTTCTAATACAAACCAGGATGCCATTGGCGTTCTTCTTCTGGCTCATATTCAGCAGCTTGTCAGTTAGAACCCCCAGGTCATTTTCTGCCAGGAGGCTTTCCAGCCACACTTCCCCAAGCCTGGATGGAATACACCACTCAAGAAGTCATCTCCACTCCTGGTTTCTTTCACATAAATTCAGAAACTCAAACCCACCAGGGGAGATTAGACATAATTATCTGAATTCTGGCTGAGGTAAATCTTAACCCGGTGTCTGCTGGAAGCCTGGAGGATGTACAAGAGTCTGTCAAATCAGTCTGCTACAAAAAATTTCAGTGTTTGAGGTATACTTTTCCTTAAATATCTACTACTATCCTAGAAGAAGATATGGGATTAACCCAGCCTTTGACTGGACCCAGATGATTACCCTTATGCTTTCACACCCTTGTCCCTATCAAACGCTGCTTCATGACCAGAGTTATGCAAACATAAAGTCATATGGTGATACATGTTGAAAAGACCTCTCCCTAGTCTTCTATTCTCCTGCCTTACACAGTGAACATTAGGGATTCTTTCTTAAAACTGGAGGTTGGCAAGAAGCTACAGTAGGCTTTGGGAAAAAAACAGCATGGAGACCTTTAGGATCAGGACAAAGTATTTTATTGGAATACCAGGTAAATTACATAAAATAATAAAGAATGAGTGAATCATAAGAAAAGCGTGATACAAAAAGTACAAGGTAGGATAGGATATGTAATGATCTTTGTCAAAAAATTCCTCCAGGGAATCAAGAAAATATCATAGATGAAAATAAAAAAGGTGAGTGAAGAGGGTCTGTTTCAAAAGCCTTCAGTAAAATTCAGCAACAGGGATCTATTAAGGAACTGACCATAATTTTAAGATGAATAGTTTGGAGACTAGAATTAAAAATGACTGGGAGGATGAAAGAGCAGCGAGTTTTCTGTATAACAGGTGATAAATAGACATAATTAAGGCAGTATTGCCTAACGTAGAGAAGACCCAAGGTAGCTGGCAAAGAAAAAATAACAAAAACCCCGGCTCATAAAAGATGTAGACATGAAAGCAGTTGGGCTGTCAGCTTATGAACCAAAGTTGAAGGTTTAAACCCACAGTAAGTGGAGCTTCAGCAGCTTCACGCACACATGAAAGCTGCGCATTTGAAAGCCCCAGGATCCAGCAGGTTGTACCTCAGAAAAAACTTCACCAGCAGACCTTGAGGTGCTCCAGATTCCTTCTCCTACCTGCTTCTCCCCAGTTCCCCCTGTTACCCCCACCCCAGTTCCCCACCACACAGACTTCACTGTTTGCCTATGCTTCTAAACTGGAATTGGTAAATGATCTAGCCCAAAAGAAAACGAAACAAAATCTTCCTCCTGGCAATCGTTGGGAGGTTTTTCAATAGCTCATTTGGCAGATCCAGCTGAGAGCCAGGCTGCAGAAACAATGGAAGGAGCAGAGCTGAAGGGGGGCAGCAACCTCCGGTGGAGGAGGGTGAGAACTCACAGCTGGGGGGACGCAGAAAAGAGGTGGAAAGCTCTTCAACCCCGCCGAGGAAAAGTAAGGGAGAACTGCAGGTGTATCTTACAGGCTGGGTGAAATAAGTTAAATTCTATTAGTGGGGAGGTCAATTTAAATTAAGAGTGGAGTGCTAAAGAAAACAATGGAACAAGAAGTGAATAGGGGGCAAGTGCTTTCTCGGAGAAACTGTTCATATGTTACATTATTTCCTAGCAGGAATACAGGAGCAGGGGGTGTATTTCATGTGTTTTCTGGTTTTGTGTAGCTGGATGCCTGTTGCAGGTAAATAGGAAATAAAATGCATTATTCTCTTTTCTTTTTTTGTTCTTTTTTCCAACTTCTCCCAGTGGTCTCAGCTTTTTTTTTTAATTCCTCTAAAACTAGGAAAGGAGCAAAGAAGAAAATACATGTGCCCATGTAAAAGTGGACATTGACAATTACTAGCTGAATCTGAATATTTCTTACACAGGAAAAAATCCAAATTAAATCAAATAAGAAAAAAGAATTATTGCAATTTTGCATCATAATCTTAGTTTTTCTTTTTTAATTAGCACTTTTTAAGTGCTTTGCAAATTCTCAATGCTACAGTCTGGACTACTCTTTTTAAGTAAAATAAGCATTGTATTAATAGACAATGGAAAGACCAGATTTTAAGCAAATGCGTCACCAGAAAAACCTGAAAATAGGTTTGACTGGAACTTACAGTGAGTTGCATCAGTATAACTGAAGTTTCCTTGTACACAAGATTCTGTTGTAGAAGGGTGAAAGAACTGTGCTAATATTACATGATTAGCTCTCACAGTTACTCACAGGCAAAAGCCACATGCAGCAAAGAATACTCATGAGAACAGCAGAAACAGGATGTGGTGTGGGATTGCAGAGACCCCCGAGGTTCAAAAGAAAATCATGCATGGCTACAGAAGGTTTAGCTCAAAAAGGTTTTCCATGTGGCCAGCTGGTCTGTGCTATCTGTGAGGAAGAAGACTGAAAAACAAGGAGAGGAAAGTCACAGCTGTCTACCTGCGGGCTGGCCTGCAAACCTAAAACACGCACACCTGTAGGTAACCAGAAGAGTGGCTTCCAACAAAGTATTTACTTTGCCACATGGCTAGAGTAGCTCTGTTGATCAAGCTGCCTGCTCTCCTGCCTCTCCCAAAGGGAGAAGAGCTTGTTGCTGCTTGCCACTGGCACATAAAAAAGCAGCTATAGCTCCGCCACAGAGCACAATTGCTCCAATAAACGAGCATTAATCACGCACATTATGCACGACATAATACATGTGAGCTTGGCAGCAGGCAAACAAGCCCACCGCCGAAGAAGATCCCTTACCAAATTAGGAGAACCAAATTACACAATTCAACAGCTGTTTGCTGACCTCCCTAAAACAATTTGGTGGTCTCAGCCCAGTTCCTCGTGGGCAGGTGTCTGCTTCACAGAAAACATCAGCAGCATTTGCGTTAGTGATAGGCTGGCTAGCAATCTCAGCAGGCAGGGCTGGCCTTGCCCAGGCTTTTTTCCTTACCCCCAGGGCTGGTCCCCCCAGGCAGGGAGGACAGACTGGGAATGCCTGGAATGGCAGTCAGCACCCACCCAAAGGAGGGCATGAATTTCCCAGTCATCTCAGACAAGCCCACAAATAGTCCATTCCACTGAAAGCAACAGAAAGAGCAAGAACTATGTGGGTGAACAAAGCAAAACAAAAAATCACTAAACACTTATGGGTGTTTAGATAGAAAAATCTAGGATTTCACAGTTCTGTTTAGTAGGAACCTTGCTTTTATCTGGCTAGAAATTCCATCCTGAATTCAGCAATAATGGGCTTGATTCTCCCCAGCTTATTTATTTACAGTCTCTTCAAGAAAAGCATGAGTAAGAAATAGAGATAGTGGGCTTTTAAAAGTTTGCTTTTGACTTTTCACTTGAGGTTTTCACTATGCTGTAATGGCTTACACTAGTCTAAGTCCACTGCTTTATACCCATCCTGTGTACAAGATGGCTCATGCAGAAAGAGCTTATGTATTTGGCAGAAGGCAACTACTTATTTCAGGTTTAATTATATGAGGGACAGACCCAAGATATCCCAAGTGTCAGCACATATTTTTATCCCAACATTGTAAAAACTCAGTCATTTTTCCACACAAAACATTAAGAAGTCAGTCTTCAAAATCATCCAATTTGCCAATCAGCCTGAAAGGACTTGTATCAAGCATCTTTCTTCACAATCAGTTCCAGAAGTTTCACTTTTCTTTCCAGCTCAGGACAGAGCTGACAAAAGAAAGTCCACTGATACATCTGGAGCAGATTTTCCACTCTTGGTCTCTTTGCTGCATGAAAAGAGCATCAGGACCACTGACAATCCAGAAGGGTACCTTGTCCGAGATTCAGTAACTAAGGAGGAAGCTCTGCAGGCATTAATATAAAATCCTAGTTACTTGTTTGAATGCTGCCATGTGGGGTTAACTGGTGTCACTACCACCTTTACTTGTTCCAGAAACTCTGAATTTGAATGTCAGGAGTCTTTGTTACTGATGCATCTGTAAATAATTAGCATTTCTTTGTTGAACACTAATTGTGTCTGCCATGCAGCTGTGCCAGAGAAAGTCTCAAAATAGATGTCATAAACAGCAATGGACTAAATTGTCTCCTTACTCCCGGCTGACCCCAGAACATCAGAGTTGTAAGTCAGATCGCGGCATGGCCTCAGGGGCCAAATTCACCTCTGGGTAAATCTCGGCTGTTCAGTTTTATGAGTCATGCATTTATTAATCAGCCTCACACAGGGAGAAGCTGCTGTTTGTCAGGAACAATCACTATAGCTGGTAACCTTTTTATGCAGCTTTGGGTTTGCCGTGTGACGTGCCAAGAAGAGAAGTCCAGGGGGGACGGGCTCATAAGCCACACTGCCTGCACGGCTCAGCAACAGCATCATTTAGAATTTCTCTTCTAAAAAAGAGCACACCTGTGGATCCCACTGCAATGCTTTTGTTTTCATTTTCAACACTCTGGATATTCATGATGCTGTACACAAATATGTCCCTTCTCCATCAGTTCATACCTCTTTATGTCTGAGAGACTGTATCTGTGAAAGAACACTTACTACTCCTACAAGAAAACACCTCCTCTGCAACTGTTTTACTCCCACCACCTCTGTTTCCAAGATTTCCCAACTTTCAACCCCACCAGCTGCCCTAACAATGTCAGTTCACAATTCCATTCACATGACCTTCTTCCTTCACCTGTCTTGGTACTGTTCCTCAGTTACTCCCGTTTCCCAACTCATAAACAATATATGTCTATGATGCCAACACTTCACCTGTGTTCCTCTTACACATAACCAATGCACATGTAGCTGCACACATATAGCAAGTAACTCTCTTTCTCTGATTTCAACTTCCTCTAATATGAAATCATGCTTTCTAATGAGATGGATTATTTTGGCTTCTGAACTAGGAAAAAATAAACCCAGATTGACATCCCTCTTCATCTTCCTGAGACCAGTTTGTTATTGCCTTCCTGAAACTAGCTTGTTATTACCTTCCTGACAAGTGTCAGAGCACAAAGCATTCAAGAAATTTCAAAGCAGTTGAAATAACTTTTCATTTTTCTTTTGGTTAAAATTACTATAAATTCATGAACATGTTAGCCATCCCATGACTTAATTTTTCAATGAAGAATTATTTCTGAAAGAAAAACATGTCTGTCATCTAGTGTTCTGTCCTCTGGACACCTATACTCTCTCCTACACTTACCAGAACTTTCACATCCTCAGCATCAGATTTCCCTCAAACTTCCAAACACACCCTCACTCTTACTGCTCCACATTACAGAGTAGCTGTTACTGGAGCATCTCATCTGCTGTATCCCCTTATTTCTCCCCCAGTCTATGAGATTTCCCTCCAGGTTTTATTGATTTTTTTCTTTATTGTTTTCCACTTTTCTTTAGGAAATTATCACCATATGCTTGCTCTATTGCAATTCTCTTTCCCCAAGTGGCATCTTCTTTTGGCCATTGTTACAAGCAATATACTTGGCTAGGTCTGACTCAGTATGGCCTTTCTTATGTTAATCCTAATTGAAAGTACAGCCTTAATCTCTGCATCTGTCTTCTTCCAGCCAACACAATATCCTAGCCTGGCACTGTGGCATTCTATCCGAAATATTTCATCTTCGTCCTAAATTTAGCACAACCAGAGCTGAATTCTTGGACTTGAGTTCTTGACCACAATATGACAATGCATATATAAATAGTAACCAGGTTTTAAGTCTTATTCAGGCTTTAATAATTTCACAGTATGGTCTTTGCAACTTTCTGATGTCTATACTAAGTGTCCCCAGTTTGTGAAAAACTATGCATCTGAGATTACTCCTGAGATTATCATTTTGACTATCATTCCCATGTGTTAACTTGTTGCTGCTATTTCTTCTGCCACATGAAACTTCATGTTTAGCCTTTCCTTCTTGAGTTCAAGGACCAAGATAATTTTGCTTCCCTCACCCTTGCCTCTTCACCCCTGTTTCTTTAATGACGCTGAGGAAGACAGGCTGAGTGTGGTAGCTGTTTTCTCTTCCTTTGTCCTGTTCTGCCCGTTGGTGGCAGAATGGCCCAGACAGAGACATTGCCCCATTCTAACCACTGCTCAAACTTAATTTATCTCATGACACTCACATTGAAGAATCTATTTTGTTCATATTAGGAGAGAAATATTGAAAGGAGAGGAGTATCAGGAGGGATTTTAGTACAATGGAAACACGATTGCAGGAATGATGCAATGCTCAACCGTGGATGGAGCTTGAGAAGTTAATATTGTTATTAACCAAGGGGTGGGGAAGGGGAGACACTACAAATGAGCCCATTGATGATTACTGATTGATGATGAGCTGAAGCCTAAAGTATTCCCTTCCCTCAATTCATATACATTTTTTTAGACTATGAGCCTTTAAGGAGAATGTGCTGCACCCACAACTCCCTATACAGTCAACATAGCCAGCAGCTTGGCTGTACTCTTTATTCAGAAAAGATATAACCTCATTGACACAAAAACAAAGGACACTACATCATTAGGACTATTGTTAGAACTTTGCTATAGGTATAGGTACCCTGAGGTGGCCAATCTTCATATATCCACAGCAGCTGATTGCTGTCACCCCATCATGGCAGTGGATGCTGTGGGGTCTGCGACAATGAGCGCCCTGGAGCTCTGGCCTGACTTTCTACCTCTGGGGTTTGGATCGTGCCCACCTACTGCCATGGGGCAGCTCCTGGAAACAAATCAGAATAAGGGTTTCCCCTGAGGAGACCTAATGATGCAGCTCGGGCAGAGACTCTCCATCATCAGCAATGAGATGCTAACATAAGGCAGAGCAGCTTTCCAGGTTTTAATTCAAAAGGCTGTCTTTCTTTTAGTACTAAAGTCAGAGCTGGAGGGGGTAGGGAGCCGCATGAGTGACCAGTAATGATGCAATGCTAGCCAAACCAAAAAATCCTTTGTAAAAAGAACTTGAGGGCAACTAGCTTCTTCAACAGCTCAAAGAGCATAGAATGGACTAAAGCATCTACCAGTTTAGAGAGCAAGTACCACCACTGGAAAAGTGAATTTGCTGGACAATAGATTGTATCTTCCATTGAACCCAACTGAACAAATAAAGAGGACCACAGCCCGAGAGCGTCTTCCTTATCAGAATTACCATTGCAATTTTCTTTCATTCCACAGACCTGAAATGACCAACACATCTTCGTTATTTTTATTCCTTTTCTTATCTTTGCTGTCATCTTCAGGTCTCCTTTCACCCCTGCTATACCAAACTACAAACTAAGTATGAGGCTCCAAAAGGAATATCACAGAATCACAGTGAATATTTTATCTGTGAATATTTAAAAGTTGAAAAAATTGCAACCTAACATCAGCATTTTCCGAGCTGCAGCACATTTCCGTGACATGATTCCCAGCTTGCAGGACTGAAAGCAAAGGTGTTCACAAGAAAAAGTAAACATGCCTGGAGCATACATTTCAGTCAGAAAAACTTCTCATGCATAGGCATACAATTTCCACTCATTTAGATTTTGACAAGATACCGCTAAAGCACAGTGACCACAGTCTATCAGCTGGACTTTACACATTCCTTCAAATTTTGCTTCCCAGTATTTTTAGCCTTGTTTTTTTTTCATTTAAAGCCATGCAGAGTGTCCTGAGTAGTTAGACCAGCTTCACACATTTTTGTTCCACAGTCAAATAAATGTCAGTCTGCTTTACCAGCTGCAACCATATAATTACTTGATTGTGTGGGTTGGATCTGTAACAATAAGTTAGCACGGAAGAGAACTTTGGCTGGCAGTTTGCTGCTGTAGCCATGCCCACAGCAACCACAGCCCAGTTCCTTCCATCACTCCGTCTTTTAACTAAGTACTAAGCTAATTTTCGTAGCACTGTCATTCAAAAAGCTTCATCACCAGCACCGTTAGTTCCAAGTCATGACATTTACACAAAGTAGATATAGAGTGCTCTGTGGAAACAACACAAATGTACACACAAATTGTGGTTTACAGACATTTGCATACACAATGCCCCACTTTGCATATATTATCATAGGAACTGTGCTTGTAAATAAGCCTTGTCCTTTCTTCTCTGAAACACCAGTCCCTATTCTGGAGCAACAGATATGCAGGTAGGGCAGGACCCACCCTCTGGGATTCATCTTCACAGGGTCCCAGCCTGCCCCATCCTGGCAGTCTGTGGATCCACAAACAAGGAATCTGCCTCTGCAGCTCCTTCAGTACAGCTGGGATTCAGGCTCTGGTAGCTGCAGGGTCTTGGAGAAGATCCAATCACTCTCCTCTTCATCACTGAAGCTGTACTTGTCTTTCCTTTAGGAGAAGAAGGGTTTTTTTAGTAATAAAGAGCCCTGCTTAAAAAGAGATACCAAGGCAATAGCAATGTTATCCTTCAGAATAGTTCGTAGCTAATGAAAAATGGGAAAGTTGACATCTAGGAGGCCAGGAAGGTTAAAGCAGTCCAATGTGCTGGTGAGGATGCATATACACAGGGCAGCAGTCACATCCTCGGATCACTAAGCCTCCCATAACTTTTTATAACTGCATGTATTTTATAGGGAAAGCTAAAAGTAAACCCAATACATCTGTGAGTGGTCAAAGAGCCACGGGTAATTCTTTCAATATAAGAAGTACAAAAAAAAAAAATTTAAATCCTCAAAACACCTGTTATTATGAAGAGATTATTTTTTATGTTATTCCTGTATGTCCTGTTTTCAACCAGGATAGAGCTCACTCTCTTACGAGCAGCTGGTATAGTGCTATGTTTTTGATTTAGCATGAGAATATTGTTGATAATACAACAGCTGTTTTAATTGTTGCTTCAGCTTCTCACACCACCCCTCCAGTGAGTAGGCTGGGAGTGCACAAGAAGTTGGAAGGGGACACAGCTGGGACAGTTGACCCCAACTGACCAAAGCAATATTCCATACCATATGACTGGAATAGACTGCCCAGGGAGATGGTTGAGTTGCCATCCCTGACTGTGTTTAAGAATCTATTAGATGTGGTGTAGAGGAGAACTTTGTAGAGTAGGGCTGATGGTTGGACTCAATGATCCCAAGAGTCTCTTCTAACCTGAATGATTTTATGACATCATACTCAGCATATAAAGCTGGGGAAGAAGAAGGAAGGGGTGGGATGTTCAGAGCTGTGGTGTTTGTCTTCCCAAGTAACTATTATATGTGATGAAGCCCTGCTTTCCTGGAGATGGCTGAACACCCACCTGCCAATGGGAAGCACTGAATTAATTCCTTGTTTTCTCTGGCTTGCATACACGGCTGTGCACTTGTACACCAGGTCCATACAGTATTGGTACACCTTGTGCACTGAATAGCAGGAAAAAACACAAGCTGTATAACCAGTATTGTCTTATAAAAAGGGTCCTTGACTTATTTCCTTAAATACTATATTTGTTTCTTCTTTCCATATTCATTATTTGAACTTCTCTGAGGAATACACAGATTGATGTTTTCTATATGTAAATAATTCTGTGATCACAGGCAATTAGCAAGTCTTTACTGGCACCAGCGGATAGTGATGTTTTCACAGAAGACCAGACTCAGCATCAACTATTTCAGTTGCTGGACAAGGTCTCAGATCAATATGTGATATCTGTGGAACACATGCTACCTTATTAGAGATGCAACCACTTCTTATTCATTCATGGGCATCATATATACGGGAATGAAAACAAAAAATACCTAATGCCACTGTGTAACAGATAGGACATAATCCATCACACAACAACCAAAAATAAATTTAAAAAATCCCATTGGATGCCATAATGTGGCCCAGTATGTGGGGACTGATAACTCACTAGGAACTCCAAACAAGAATCGCAGGAGCAGAGGTCTGCTCTGCACAGACCTCGAAACAGGTCACTAAATTACAGCCTCTCTTCCATGTGGCACTGTAAATTATCCACCTGTTCACATAAATCCATCAGAACTGGATAAATTAAAAAATTATATTTCCTGATTGACCAATGCTGGTCAACTTTTTCTTTAAGTACCCGATGTGTAAACAGAGTTATATGAAACTGCCTGTGACTCTAACTGGAATGGAGTTATTTCTAGACACACAGAAACTAATTTAATTTATTCCTCATGTAAAGTTGTGGGGTTTTATTAATTTATAAAATATTTCTCCCAAATAATATTCCAAACTAGAAGTAAAATAGCATTAAACCTGCTTGATGGGAGTTGATGTTAAGAAGCATTTTGTTAAACATTTATGAGAGCATGTATGCTTCTTGCTGCTTTTTCTAGGACTTGATTCTGAGAAACAGCAGCTTTAATCCTCTGCAAGCAAAACTCCCCCCCAAAAAAAAACCCTCCTGATATCAACCATGGGGACGAATCCTCTATAACAACCTGTGGCTTGTCTGCAGACCTTAATTAGTTAGAGAGATCATGATATAGAGCCTCTTCAAAGAGGGGAAGAGCGGTAGTTCTCTATGGAGAAACAGAGCAACCTTTTGTACCTGGTAATTTAAGGAGCAGCAACAGGCTAATCCGCCGCCGACGCGGGGCGTAGCATGTGGTGTGGTTCTCAGCAGAACAGCAGGCCCCTAATGAGGTCTAGGAGTGGATAGCAGCTGGTAAACTCGGTGCTCAAGTAGGAGGCTCGGAGAGCCTTTATTTGCTAACAAAAGGCTGCAAATTGCTCAAAGGCCTGAGCAGGCAATGAGAACATGTTCATATGGTCAGCCAATATATAAATTTTCCAAACAAATATGACAATATATGCATTTTCGTTGCAGTGGGAGGTGGTGAGGGCTGAGCAGTACAAAAATCAGTCGTACACCGACTAATTGCTAAATTGAGTGCTTCCTGAAGGTACACCAGCTCTTCTCTCTGTATTGCAGCAACTGGGCTACACACACATCTAATGTATTTACATATGATTTTCAGCATAAAATAGTGTCAGGTGAGCTACACACAGAGTTAATAAATTAAAAAATATCTTACTGTATTCAACTGTCACTTGACTCTGAGAACTTTATTGGTTTCTGAAGAGTAACAGCAGGGAGGAAAGATGAACTATATATCAATCAAAGGGCTTTGACAAAAGATATCATAAACTGTAAGTTCAAAGATCAAGTGTTTGGACAAGATCAGGAGCTGAGATTTACTCAGATTTTGTTACACATCTGCCTTATCCATTGTTTTCTTCAGAGTATTAATATAATTCCACTGGTACATAATTTTGTTTAATTACATGCTATAAGCATGTTTTAAAAGTAGTACATGGCTGACAAAAGATCAGCTGTTATTGCTACCACAGAACTCTGCAGTCTTAGCCTCTCACTGGAACATCCAGATTACTTTCTGTTATCACAGCAAGTTATAAGCAATGTAATTTGTTCATTGTAAAGCAAAGTAAGCAATGTAATTTGTTCATTGTTTCCTGAAAACTGTGTAAACAGTAGATAGAATCAAGAATCAGCTTTTGATTAAAAAAAAAAGAAAACTAACTGTATGAGTTCCTTATAATTGTGACAAAAGAATAAAACAATTACAGGCAAGTAACCTTAAAATAATTTCCAGTGAAGCTCCTTTACTAGCAGAAACCCTCCAGAAAAATGCACTCGAGGAAGTCTCCCCATCCTGTTGAGGTTCTGTATTAGAACCACAAAGATGCAAAAAAAAGTTTTCAAGACTTTTTTAAGTTAATAAGAATCAATAACATTAATCTGGGACACAAAAATATGGCAAGCTTTTACCTAAAATTTGAGCTCAGGCTTTTTACTGGCCTGCGAGATTGAAAACAACTTCAAACATGGACTCAGAAATTCTCTTGCAGTGTTCCTGCTAATTAAAATCTTAAAAGCACCATATTTCACCAGGCTTGAAGAATGAGATAGAAGCACCATATTTCACCAGGCTTGGAGAATGAGATTAAATAATTGCTAAGTAATACCTCGCATACAATTACAGCAACTTCATTAAATTGATTCCTCCGTTAAACCAGTGTAATGTCTCCATTAAATCATTGTACCCACTTTTCCTGGCCACATGAGTTAGATTCAGAATTCTTTCTATTATCCTGGGGATACGAATAAACTGAATAAAATATTTTTCAAAACTTTCTTCCCTCAAATAATGAAAATGCAGGGTGCAGCACTGTTCATAAATGAGATATTCAGATCTTCAAAAATAGAGGTTCCCCAGCTCTGCTGCAGCTATGAGGACGGTTTAAAGACTTTTTCCTCCTGGTGGGTGTTCTCTGACACAGGATTCACACTCTGGGGAGGGAGTTCCCCAAAAGTTCCCCCAAGAGGCAAGGTAGGCTGCTGTCAGTCACTGTCTGGCCCTGCTCCTTTTTAGTCAGGAGATGCCTGTTCTCAAACCTCTTCTGGCTGGTGCGGTTTAGGAGGAACACATTAAAGGAACAGGTAGATGTGAAACAGTAGTTAATTTCCAGCTAACAAATATGGTCATTGGGCTGGTTTCTTTTAAGTAGAATATGCTGGGCAGAAATGTGACATAATAGAGTATTTTACAATCATACTTGTATAAGAAAAGGAACCCCAAGGCAGAACATGATTTAATTAACTCTATTGCAGGAAATTATGATTACCAGAAACCATTGAAGTTAGACCAGTGTGTAATCATCTACAGCTTTCAGAAAATATATGCTACTTTAACTTTGATGAACTTGACTCAATAGCACACCGTCTGAATAGGTTCTCATTTGTGAGTATTCATTATGTATTCAAAGAGCTTTTGGTACAAAATAAATTCTCAGGGCTGTAGATCCAGACCCCTGTGAGACTCTTAATAATGTTATCACAAAGGCAAGATGTTTGTCACAGTTTCCTCCTTATACCTATATTTTAAAGCAGAGACTGGAAAGATTTTATACTGTCTTTAACAACAACGATGCCAAGCAATTGATAAATTTGAAAAACAAATATTCAAGAATCTATGGATATAAAAAAAATGATCATTTGGGCTGCCTATTTTTGATTCAATGGATTTCTAAGCCGAAGAGTAGGCCCTTAAAAAGGGAAAGAGAAGATTAAATTGGCAGGCTACATTTACATCCATTCGCAAATATGGGTAGCCCAATCTGAAGTGAAAAGCTGACCTGTGAAGTCCTTTCAGTAGACTCTTAGAAGGGTGCATGTAAGTATCCATACAGGATGCAGCACCATGAATTAAATAAATATAGATTTTGCTACAGGTTGCATTGCAGCCAAAATGAAGCATTTAACGAGCGCATTATGTAGATTAATTGACAGAGAAAAAATAATTTGATTTTGATTTGGTAAAACCCCCATTAACAACTATTGATTTGGTTACCTAAGATATAAAATGCCAAAAAAAGTATAACAATAGAGATGTGGTTTGTTTTTTTTTTAACAACAGACAGATAAAAAAAGGAATTTAGTTTAGGTTTAATTCCTGAGACAATAGCAGGAGAATTTGACCCAAAAATTTGTGAGGGAAAGATGGGAAGCAAAATCAATTACTTTTTAAATTCATGTATATATTTGTGGATGCTGTGCCAGTATGAACAGAAAGTTCTGCAATTTACTTCATAATTAAAACGTGTAAGAAAAACAAGTATCACATCTGTTATTAAAATACAGTCATTGATCTGGTACAGTAGATTATTTTATTGTTAAAAAAAAAGCACTCTTTATGAATAATGTGTAATTGTTCTATAGGTAAGAGTAATTCCGTAAATGAACTGTGAGTTTCATTTTAATGATGTTGCACATGAAAATAATTTCAGCCACCTCACACTCAAAAGCTACCAAAGGGCTACAGAAAATCTTAAATTGCTGGGGGGGGGAAACAAAAAAAACCAGAAAAAAAATCATCCAAGATTATTTTAGCTTTTTAGGAACACATTTATCAAATTCATTGTTTCTTGTCAGTAGTCTGGCTAGTTCTGACAGACAGTTTGTAGCACGGGCTGGGGATTGGGATATAATGCAAAGAGAATGGCTCCCTGGAGGAAAGTTTGAGATGGGGCCAATTGCCAACCAGAGAGCCCAGGTCTGAATAAAAGGGGTGAAATCCTGGCCCTATTGACATTAATGGCATACTCCCAATTATTTTAATATGACAAGGCTGCAACCCTGGGGAGAGGGAACAATCGTTATCAATGCAGGGAAAGATATGCTTTACTGCTTATTTTATCCCCTCATCCTTTTTGAAATATAAAATATCGTTTATTCCTTGTGAGGTCTCCTCAGCACCACTGCTTTTTGCTGCATTCTTGAAAATGAGGAAATTGAAAACAGGAGAGAAATATCATGCACTTTCTGGTAGTTATTTTCCTTTCCAGAAACCTTTCACCAAAGAGGCCACTGAGCCCAGAATGGCTAGAGCAGACAGCTGACGATCTCATATGCTTTTGGGGTTTTTTTGCCCGTTTTCAATCGATAAACCGGTTTCAAATCATCTGATGTCAATGGTAAGCAGCTTTTTTTGTTTGGTTGGCTGGCTTTGCTGGAGGCTAGTCCCAAGGACCTGGCTGTATAACAGTCTCTCGCGCTCAGAAGGAGCCTCTTGGGCCTGTTGTGGCACCGGCATCTGCTTTGTGTGCGGGGATGTGCAGAGAAGCTTAAGTAAGTGTGGGAAAACAGCAACTGCAGATCAGGATTTGCCATAAGGCAAGACCTAACACATAGCTCTTTCTGGTTCACCACAAACAGATGGAAAAACACATAATAGGCTCCAGCTAAAAAGTCTTCTGTCCTATTCTCTTTCTTATGAATATACCACTGAGAAATTAGCAAAGTTTTTCGAGAACACAAGAACGCTCACAGAGAAAGTGGCTACATAATTGCAAAGCCTTTTTTTCTACTAACGATTTGCATACAGATATGATTAAGTGAATGATTAAAGGAATATGTGTCCAGTGTAGCCCACAAAGAACACATTGATTTTTACACGCCACAATTTTTGAGCAGCAAGGCGATCTTTAACAGCACAAAGGACAATCAGGCTGGTCACATTCACATCCCGAGACCTCATACGCAGAACCAGAGGGAGGTCCTGCTGCAGAAAGAAAGACCCCCTCCCCCCTGCCTTTTTTTCCCCATATGACCTCACAGGGTGGTCGGAAGAGACTGTGTCTATGTTTGTAGCTGCTCAGCAAGGCTCAGGTAAAGCCCCTCCAGATATAGGGAACAGTATATAAGCCTCTTCTTACCACCTGGGGCTTTTCCTTGTGTCAGAATTAACAGTTTTATTTGCTAGGACTGACAGCAGAAACTCTTGGCATTACAAACTCCCATGGGCATTGGCTGCTGACAGCCTTTTGGGGTGGTGGGAGAGACATGGGTGATGATGAGCAGAGTTTTCCCTACTGTAAGTTGGGCAGAGCAGATAGGTTCACTGGTTTGTTCTTCATGTGGTTCCTTAGAACCTGGAGCCTCAACATTCCTCCTCTTACATCCACCTGCAGCCACAATAACTATTTTGTTTCCAGCAGAGTTATTATCACTTCATACAAATGAGAAAGGGGAGACAATTTGGCCCATTATCACTTTCTCAGAGCTTTAGAGAAAATAGCTATCTTTCACAGGCAAGCTCACCTCCAGTGGCAGGACAGAGGAGCCTGCCTGCCCTGGTGTCTAGCAAGAGAATACAGACCCAAAAAAAAAAGTTAAAATAAAGATTGACACCAAATGGCAACTGCTCACTTATTCATGTCTGTGCTTATTATACTACACTGGGAGCAATCAAAGCAAACCTGTCATGGGAGTGCTGCAGTTGCACTGTAACTTGGTGCCAAGTGGTGGAAGCAACGGCAGTGGCTGAGCCATCTACTGCTGAGCGACAAGAAAGAGCTGTGTTTGGCACGCTTTTGCCCGAGGAAAGGTCTGACAAGCAGATGGAGAGATGGTTAGCCAGCACGAGGGCAGCAGCCTCATTCAGCACGGTGTCTCGCTGCTGGCATGGGCTTTAGAAGTCACCCTACAACTCAGCCAACCCTGAACAAGTTACCGCCACGGGAGTTAGGCTCCTGTGGCTCAAGAATGTTAACGAAGAAGGAGGACAGTAAGGTAACGCTGGATATTTAACAGTAGGCAATGACCAAGAAAAAAAATACAGGGAGAAGAAGTGAAAATAGTGACTTCAAGGGCCTGAGCCTAGAGGGGAATGAAAGGAATCCCATAAAAGTTGGTTATAAACAGCCCTGATCCCAGCATCCCAGGAAGAGACAGCCTATGAGGCTAGCAGAGGGAAAGAGTTGTGTTTTCAGCCACCCACTGCCCTAGAGCACAGGCACAGCTGGTGGCACAGGCACAGCTGGCAGCATGGGCACATCTGGCCTCCCAGCCCAGCCCCACACAGCACAGCTGGCTGGTGAGTGCCGCCATCCAGCCCACTGGGAGATTCACACACTGAGCCATGTGTGCTGCACCCACTGTCCTCCTGCCAAGACAACCTAAGCAT
The DNA here is from genome assembly GCA_013400555.1 of Jacana jacana. Taxonomy (NCBI): domain Eukaryota; kingdom Metazoa; phylum Chordata; class Aves; order Charadriiformes; family Jacanidae; genus Jacana; species Jacana jacana. Next base: position 88,868 of record VZTM01001409.1, read on the forward strand.
CAGGGCTGATGAGTCCCCCGCAGGTCAGTGTCCCGTGGTTGGCATCTTTCAAAGATGCCAAGAAGGAAGAAAACATCTTTCATGGAAACTGGCAGTATACTTTTTCCTATAGCAAGTTCCTCTGCAGAGGAAACAAAAATCTTAGAAAACTTTTATGAATACTTGCACTGTTTTACTACTTTGGTGAAACATATGACCATAATTCCAGATTCTGGCTGCTACTGGCATTACACTTGAATCCAGAGCTTTAGTACATTTTGTTACTGAATGACGAGTATCCACAAACATATTCTCATGTATATTAATTTTTTTCTGTGTAATTGTACAACTCTAAGCAGTTTATCTGGTCTTGACCTTTATATGTTAATTATACGTTATTGGAAAAAAATGGCTTTTGGTTACTAATACATTAAATTAGCATTGTGGGGTTTCAAATAATTACATTAAAAATAGACAAGGTCATCTACAAGAAAAAGCTGCGCTATAGTATTGTGACCCAATTCTCTCCAGACCATGCAAGACACTCATAATATGTTCTGATTTCTGATATTTCCTCTTAATGTTCTTTAAGATAATTATATGCAGTTACAAAGAGGACAGATAAAGAGAAACTACTTGAAATAATATAAATTGCAAGTCTAAAAATACAGGTCAGAAAGAAAAAAAAAATGATGGCTGATCCTACAACTGCTGAATTTCCTTAAGCCCTTGTCTCCCAGGAGACTGATAGAGTCTAATGAAAATAAATTATATACTGCAGTGATTAAGCTGCAGTTATTAACTGAAATTCCATTTAAGAGAAAATAATCTAGCTTCTACTAAGCAGTTATACTTGTTTCAGCAGGTGATAAATGGCCAGGATTCTAAGATGTAATCTTCTTTCTAAGGTATTGCGTATCCCCTATGCTAATTTCTAAATACAGATTAAAGTTTGTATTCGCCTGCATGCTCATTTTGTCTTAATAGAAGATCAGCAAGGGATCTAAAGAGTCACTCTTCCTATTTATTATTTTACTTTGGCCTGTGTGGCAAATAAATGAAGAAAGGCCCCAAATTGGCTGGCAAGTTTTCATATGTGCAAGGTAGAACAGAAACCCTTCAGTACATATGTATGCATGGGAAAACTCTGCTTTATGGAGGCTCAAGATAATACTGGGAAGTTTTTCATTTTCACTTCCCATTTAAATGTGCTATTAAAATTAATTTGTAACCATGAGACAACTCTTTCCTTAAGTATAAAAAGGAAAGTATATCTGAAACAACGCGTAATGCTGCTTGGTGGGCTCATCTCCCCGTTCCTCCCACCCACAGGATCATGAAGTCAAGCACCAGCTCCTTTGAGCAATGTGCAAATGAGCAGAAAGTTGCCAGTGATGATGACAGAGATCTGTGCAGAACTCTATATTTCACAGTATAATGTTTTTGCAAATCTCTTCTTACACAGCAAGAATGCAAATCTGTGGTCTTCAGTCATTGAATTTCCAAGAACCAAGAAATCTATGCTGTCAGCAACACCCCTTACAAGTTTTTTCATATGACTGTAGAGATGGTAATATTTTATATGATCATCAGACCACTAAAACCACACTGGGAATTAGTTAAATTTTGTCTTAAAACAGGTGAACCAGAGATATCGTCTGTGAATTTAAATTCCCTGCAGAACTTTTTGCCTGTCTATACAAAGCTTTTCTAGCATCATCTACTCAGAGACATCAGATGTTCCTTTGCAATTCATAACCTCTTTACTCTTTCTACAACAGTCATTAAAAAAATTCTTCCTTTTGGTTGCATTGTGCCTTTCAGCTCTAGCCTCTACTTACATTAATAAACTCATGTTTTGAGGAAGCATTTTCTCACATTTTATCATAATTAATCTGCTAGCAAAATACTCCAGTGAAAACTTAAAAGGTAACCTTTTACAGTGCTTTTTGGTTTTGTCATATTTAGAGGTAGCTGCTTGGACGTCCATCTTGACAACTGGTCTTATGAAGACAGCAATTCAGTTAGAGTCGTGTTCTCAAAGTTGCAACTCAATGGCATACATTTTTGCCTATAAATAACAATTGCCCCTGTTACAGGAAGAGGAATACAAAGGTACAGGTATGGCAAGATGCTGGCATTGTGTTCAGTGTTTCTGGCAGGGATCAATGGTGCTTTACACTTTCCTATAGTCACCACAGATTTTAGAAAATATCTATTTCATTAGAAAGTAAGTTGGTGGAAATACTAATTTGGGGCTTCCGAGTTCTTGGTCATGTTATATTTTGATATATGCAGCTGGACAACATTCAGGGTAGCATCAGCCATTCCTCCTTCATTTCAGCAGCAGCAGCAGCTGCTCTCTCCAGGGCTGCTCTCCCACTGTTCACTGCTTCAGCCAACACCAGGGCCTCACCATGGCTGAGAGGAGGTTTGGAGACAGGCCACCACAGATCTCCCCTGCAGGAGCGCAGTGACCTCCCGATGTCACCTCAAAGGGAGGGACCAACAATTTCAGCAACTTGACAGCAGTTCAGCTATTTACTATTTTCTGCCTGGAACAAAGCTTTTGCCTCTGTTTTACCTCATCTCCTGTGAAACACAACCGATTTTATCTAACATTTAGTTACTAACCTCTGCCAATGTCAGCAACTGTCACTATTTGTGCCTCCATTATATAATTTTGCTATTTTTAGATGAACTAATATTAAATGCAGGTCTGTTTATTACTGTAAATTACTGTTAACATTCTATCTTGTAAAGCAAATATCTTTTTGCAGATCACATACAGGTCATAGCAATTGAAACTGATGCAATATAAAGATGATCATGCATGCATTTCTAAGATATGTCTTGATACAGTCCCTGTATATATAACTGAACTAAATAAATAATAGAAAATATATGTATTGAGTACTAATAGATGTAGATCTGAATGTGAATATGGACTTCTACCTCTCGGATTTCCTTTTCAGCTGCACGATAGAGAAATTAGTCTAATACAGACATATTTTTTTATTTTCACAGTAGTTCTCTTGAGAGGTGCATGAGCTGCCTGATTAGTTCATTTCACTATTGGTTCATTTACTGTGTTTTTATTTTCCTGGAGTACCTACAGTAGTATGGAGGGGGGAGGGAGGAAAGAAAAATAGGAGATACAATTACTGAAAGAATTCCTCAGATATGCATAGAACTACACTAAGTAGAAAACTATAATTTATATGGAGCATGGAAATAAGAATTCATAGTAGTGAATGAACTTGATAAATATCTAACTTCTGCCTTCACCAAAAATTTTTATGTACAAATACAGTTTCACTGTAGAGTCAAATATGATTTAAATTGAGAAAATAGTAGATCATGTTATAATTTTGTTAAAAAGCTCAAAACTCCAGTGTCATACGCAGGCTTTTTTAATGCTTCCTACAATGTTATGTTGACCTTCTTATCAATACAGAATAGCTGAACATGGGTCCCTGCGAATCTGGCCAACATTACGGAAATCATTGATGTAGGAAATTCTAAGAAACAGTGAAAGGCAAAATGCTTATTTTCTCTTTCAATAGCTTGTTTTGTCTCTTCAGCACTCCAGATCTCCTTTTAGTGGTTTTAATACAATCATGTTATCTTTCAATATTTGTACCTCTTCAGCAAAACTGATTTGTGGAGTGCTTTCCTGTCTTCCTGTGGGATATGATTCTGAGAGCGTAACATCATTTGGAGTTCAGGGTGTGTAACACCTCACAAATCACCTTGCAAAGCATGCATTTTTGTGGGCAGCATCCTCATATGCCACATTGAGTAGTGAAATAAAATGCCCTGAATACAATCAATAATTTTTAATATATCTTATCAGCACAAGAGCCATTACTACAGCCTTTGTCTTAAAAAATACTCAGTTTCTCGAAACCCTATTTTGGTTTTATTTTAACCTTGCTACATATCAAAGTACAAGGATGAAGCTTTGTTCCTGCTGCCAAGACAACCAATACCTCTTCAGCAGAAGGGAAAAAAAATCAAAGACTTGTAGAATGCCAGTTGAGTTTGAACCTGAAGGCCACAGTCTCTGAGCACACCTGGTACTCCCCGCAAGAGCAGGATACTCAAGAAAATTGAGGCTTCAAATGAGCTTCCATCTAACAACCTATAATTTCTCTTCAGGGAGTGGGGAAAATGTTAAAGGAAAATTCAACATGACAGTGCCTTTGCTAAAGTGCAAGGAGGAGTTCAAGATGATCTTCAGAGTGCTGCAAGACAAAGGCCTCATTACACATAATTAGTGCTTACCAGTACCCCAGATTGATAACAAGCTTCCTCTGCCAATTTTACTCTACCATTATACAAAGAGGTGATTAAATTATTTGACAAATCAACTTTCTTGTGCAATATGGAGTTATTGACCTCAGGTAGAACAGAGCAAGGTTAGGAGGGGGCTAAGCAGCAGCTTTAAAATGGCAATATTTGTACAAAACTTAGCTCCAATATGCAGGATATAATCAAGGCAACTAGTGAGCAAGTATGTATTTAATAACAAATATATGTTGTGACATTATAGGGTGTGACAGCACTCAGACACAACCTTGCATGTATTGCCTCCTTCTCTTTTGCAGGTAGAGGAGATAGAATCATAGACTGGCTGGAGTTGGAAGGGACCTTAAAGATCATAAAGTTCAACCCCTCCTGCCATGGACAGGGACACCCCCCACTAGGCCAGGTTGCTCAAAGTCCCATCCAGCCTGGCTTAAACACTTCCAGGAGTGGGGCAAGATCTCCTGTATTTGATGGTTCCTGGTCTTCCCTGTGTCTCCAGGGTAGCCCAGTGTGACAATGACTCTTTGGGGCCTGTTTGGACCAAGCGAAGCTGCACAGAAGATTCAAAGGAAGCTGCTCAGCATGAAACTTTTTGGCTGCTCTGCAGCTGTCTGGAACAAGATAGCAGCTTATAGATATAGCAGATAGATAGTCTTTCTTTTGAGGGGCAGGAGGTCTATGCCAATTGGCCTTTTTTTTTTCCTGCTGGTAACCTTGGCAATCTCAAATTCTGCAGCAGGAAAAATGTCTTGTCGAGCAAAAAAGATGTCCTGAGTGGCACTAACTGCTGAAATGTCCTTACTCGAGTGAATATGACTAAGGTTTATTCAGAGTTCAGATGCTGTGGAAGTGAAAATAAGACCACACGTGAAGGTCACTTTTGATAAGCAGCCCCACTCCCAGTGGAGTCAGGAAGGAGGCACCATTTCATGGACAGCTTCTACACAATATCAACCCACTGGTTGTAGGAAACAGACAGCCTTAATGTGACACAGCAGTTTAAGAGGGATTAAGGCAGGTAAAAGCAAGATCAGGCTGATGTAACAGTGCTCTGTCCAGAAGTAAGCTGCCCACCCACCTGGTACAGCATATATTTCATATAAGCGAACAAGAAGTGTGGAAGAAGAGTCTTCATCTGGAGACTTAGTAGGACATTGCAGCCTCCTCCTGCAAGTGAACACACCACCCTGACCATAGGCAGAGCTGCCTTCACCATGCTCAGCAGATCAAACTGACGTTTCCTCAATCCACTACGCAATGCTCTCCAAAGCATCCCCATGGCCTCTCCAAAACTATCCCTCTTCATGCTTCACCTTAGCTGGCGAGCAACCACCATCTCATTGGGCCAGGCTGCATAAAGGCAATCATAAGTTTCCTGACTCATTCGTGTGACCTCTTGGCCAGCTGAAACAAAACTGCCATCCAAAGCAGGTGCTGGTAATAATTGGCTTTTTCTAAAACCCATGGGTTGAGTGTGAAAATGGTACTACATATGCTAATCTCTCACTATAATATGTGCATGAACTATTCTCTTCTAAATCCTTTATTTTGCCACATGAGTGCTTTGTTTTGAAAATCCCACGCTGTGTGGTTTCACACAGGCCCTGCTGTGCTCTCCTCCATACTGCGGGTCAGGGCTGGTGCCTCCCACCCCTCTTCCATGCAAGACCACAACCAGTCTATGGTTGTATATGTGCAGAAACTGGAAAGCACAGTTCACCAGCAGTTTTTGAATTTGAAGGTTTTGTTTTGCTTATTTGTTTTTGTCACAACTTCCCATCTCAGGTACCTAATACGCTATTATATATTAATATATTATATTGTGTACTTGGTCTAGAACATAGTTTATCTATTAGACAAGGTATATGGGATTCTTTTTTGCCTGTTTCCTCTTTCTACCTTATGGTTATTTTATAAAGCTGCCATAAGAGCTATGTTTTATACAGCATTTATAATATCTTACCCATAAACTGCGTAACAATGATCTTTTACCCGTGGCAAATAACTATGTCCATATCCAAGAGAGTGTTGCACAGAAGCAGGCGAGTTCATTTTCCCTCCTCTCCCTAACATCCCCACACTCCTCCACAGGTAACAGCTCCCATTGCCTGTCTACTTGCCTAACTGCTAAAAAGTATTATATAAAATTCAGATAAATGGTTCTCAAGAAGTCTTTGCTCTTTCTGTTTCCAGAATTACATGTACACCAACAGTCATCGTTATTTTTAGCTTTTTTATTCTTCCCAACTCTTTGGAGTTGGAGGTTGTAATATTAACTTCTCCTATAATTCTTTAGGTTTCACCATATCTATGAAGGCCAGAATTCTGCAGAAAAATAAATTTTATTTTCCATACTTGTGTTTTCAATAAATTGTATAGGTCTTCCTTGAAAACCAGGATTAGAACATCTAAGATGCATTTGCTGGTTCGTGAAAGTGTTCTCCTCTCAGTGACTGGGTGTTTCTGAACTCTATATTAATTGATCTGTAATCAGGTGGCACAGTTTAAGACCCAGATAATTCATCCAGAGGGTGACTGGTGCTCTTTAGTTTGGTAAAATGAAAAGGTTTTTTCAGAGCAAACCTAAGACCACCACAGTGCCACCTGAGATCTCAGCTGCAAGTGACAAATTTTTCAGCATGTTTTGGAAAAAAAATTGATTCTGTTGGTGTAGGTTTGTGCTATTGTGTATGCAGTCATCTGTATCTTACCATTTTCTTGATGGTGAATGATGTCTGGAAAGGGTATGTGGATGTAAGACTACTCCAGACAAAGACTGATTAAATGGTGCTAACTGAAAGTAGAAAACTGTGAAGTCAATGTTTTTTTAAGGAATGCAACCAAGGTTTTCTTCTGAATTATGCATTTCCTGATTCATCCAGAATGTTACACCTCGGGGTGCTAGTAACACGTATTTTCAAAGGCTGCTTTGAGTTTTATCCCAAAGCATGAAGACTCTCTGGGACATGCTCACAGCTCAATCACTGAAGTGCTTTGAGTGTAATCAATACCACAGTACAGAAAAGCTACCAGTTGCTTTTGGCATCTTCTGTTGGAGCTGGCCCTTAGCACCCAACCGTTTGTGAAATGACTGTAAAGCTGAGTTTCCTTGTTCTTTTTACCAGCCTCTCCTTTAAAATACTGTTTAGGTTCTTTTGCTGTATTCAAACTTTTAACAAAGTGATCCAGAGTCCTACTCTCCCACAATGATGTGAGCAAACTTTTCATGGTAAGAGCACAGCAGTTCAGTATAGCATTTAGAATATGGGTCACAATTCTTATTCTGATCTCTGAAAGAGGCCTTAATAAGCTCTTGGCACTTAGAGAAACAATCTTTTTTCTTTCTTTCTTTCTTTCTTGTCTTTTTTTTTTTTCTTTTTTTTTTTTGTGTGTGTGTTCATTTGAACTTTCCCCCCCGCTGGCTTTCAAATTCTGTAAGAAAAAACCTTGGAAGAAAATTAAAACTTCTTTTTTAAACACAGCACAGTTTGTTGATATTTTCAAGATTCAAGTATAACTGCATTTACAAGTCGACTGTGTGTGCTGTTTAATATCAAACAATTGTTTTAGTGCCATTTCAAGTGTCTGGCTGTGTTCATGCCTGCTAATTAAATGTTTTATTAAAAATAAAGAAAAACAGCCTAAATTGTGCAAAACTTCATCTACATCTGCTTCTCTTATGAAAAGATGTCCTTGGAACAACTCCAGTATATTAAATAGAAAGCTGTTTATTACAAATAAGGCAGTCATTTACCTGTAGGCTTTAGCATGAGTTACTGTGTATTAAATTCACCATTCACTCACTATTGACGGTAAATAATGCAAAGTGTGTCTGTGGGATAAAAAGAAAGTATTACTTGAACCCTATTTAGATGTGTTATGTTCTGGTGTTTTCAGTGTTTGGTGATAACCAAATATTTCTGTCCTGTCTCCAAAGACTTCAGAGTGGAACAGAGAAGCTGTTGTGTTCCCGACTCATGTTCAGCACAGAGGGTCGTGCCAGGCTACAGTGGCAGCACCTTCAGGTTCCTGCAGGACAAGGCTGTCTCTTCCATATGGAATTCTTGGTATGGGAGGTGGTACGAAGCCTCTGAGGGAGATGGTGAGACAGCAGCCAGTTGCAGGTAGGCAGACAAGACATGCATTTGCACATTATAACTTTTGTATTGTGTGTTAATCACACCATCCTGCAGCTTTCTCAGTACCTTGCAGATGTAAGCAAGGTGGAGCTGACAGTGCTCTGGACCATCCATCACAGCAGTGTCTGGACCATCCATCACGTGCACTAGGAAACTGGTGGGTTTGGGCTATGAAAAGCCAAACTGTGATCTGCTCAACCATTGCCTGCCAGACTGACCATTGCACACTTTTAAGAAAGAAAAGCTTCCTCGTGCTAAGACCCACCACAAGACCAAAGCCAGCCTTTCACGTACAGCTTCTTCCTTCACAAAAAAACCCTCTTTCTGTACATTTTCTAAATAGTGAAGCTTTCAATTAAGAGCATGAAGCTTGTAGTGCAAGAGAGAGAACTCCTTGAACTCAGCACTGAAAAGACAAGAATAATACTTAAGTTTGTTTGGCTTTCTTCATTAGCTGTCTCTCATTAAGGTTCTTCACCAAAATATACACAAATGTGCTTATTAACAAAAATGGCTACAAGTCCTTTAAGCTAAACAATTTTTTTCTGCAAAGAGACTAGAGAGAGGCTAAAAGAAAACATCAGGGACACATCTTTCTAATCGTAAGTAGAGCTTAGGGAGTCATTGCATAGATAATGTGTTCAGGAGTATACATAGAGATGATGTAGAAGTGTCAGATTTATCCAGGCTGATTTTCCTGCCTCTGTTTTTACCCATGTAATTTCTCCAGTCAAATGTCTTTGTGTTCACATAGCAAAGCCAGGTTACTGCAGGCATGGAAAAGCTTCTTTCACATATTTCAGTATAATATAAATACTCCTATAGATAATTAAATATATATATTTTTTTTGCTTACCAAACTCGATGAGTTACTTTCTGTGAGATAAGATGAAATCAGTCTTGTCTAAATTGGGTGGAAAGAAATTAGATGAATTGCAGTATAATTTCCCTTGAACACATAAAAGTCTTTGTCCACAGAGTGAGAAGATCACCAGAGCACAACATCTGGCAGTACTAAGCAAAGACAGTTGTCAGCTTTTCTCAAAAGAGAGTAAAAAATGTAACTCATCTTGGCATAAACACCCTTTAAGTTTGAACCATTACAATGTGATTGCTTCAAAAGCTTCTAAAACATTGCCGGATCTTTTCAGGAATGGGCTAGAAGCAACTGGGTTCACACTGAATTTTGGAACTAAGTAAATGAAAATCTTAAGATTTTTTTTTTTCCAATTGAAGTGAGCAGCATTTTTGCTCAATTTGCATTTGAGTTCAGTCATAGAAAAGCATCATTGTCTTAAAAATTTATCTTTACATATTTATCAAGGTTATAAATGTAGTTTATCTGGAAGGAGAAAATCCTGCTACTTGCTAGATAAATATACATTATCACTAGGAATAAATTAAACCTTCTAGACCCCCTGATCATTATGCAGTCTACTTTCTTAAGAAATAACTGAATAAAACAAGTGGATTGCTGAAAACAAGAGGCATTTTTAATTAGATATGAAGTAGGATTGCTAAAGATTTAGGATTTAGTGATCCTTAATATAATATCTGATGTGACATATACCCATTTACCCATACATTTTGTTGAACAGGTTCTAAGTTCTAACCTGAACTAAGGCAATGTCATTTCCACCTTTCAGACCTCAGTGTTTCAGATCTGGGACTAGCTTTAATCTTTTGGAAAAATGCCCTGAAACACATAAGCTCAAAACCTATAAATCCATACCTGTATGAAGACAATTCAGAACCTAAAATCAAACATTGAGTATTACAACATTCAGAATTTACAGCTGCTTATGCTCCTAAAACTCCACATTCTTGCACCTACCCATTTCACCTGTCTGACCAGCCCTAACCCAAGAAGTCTGTGCTGACGAAGCACAGACCTGTCACTGTTCAGACTGCTTACTGGTTGAAAAAGAAAGATAATGCAAAATAAAAATGATGCAATTCAAAGAGCAGTTTTCAGAGCCCAAATCCGGGGAAATTTTCATGAGAACAGAAGAACAGCTAAGTCAAGCTTTCAGAATTATTATGCTCCTAATTAAAAACATGAGTTACTGAAAAATGTTTAAAAAGTAACACTGCAGCAAGATCTTTCCTTCCTCTTGGCTACTTTTTGGAAATATTTCCGTCAAAACAGAATCTAACATGATAGACATTGAAGCATGGAAAATAATCTGTCCAGTTCCCTACTTTTTGACCACGAATATGGCACGTTCTTGACAGCAATGTTTCTTCCAGCTCCATGCTTACGAAATTCTGCAGCCACTTCATCTCAGTTGCCATTAGATTCATGACAGGCCGACAGATGCAGGTGTCTTTTTCATACCTATAATATCATGCCATCACAAAAGTGATGATAAAGAGACTGCTGTTTCTGAGCGTTCTCACATGGTATGGGTCAAGCATTTAAAATTGTTGTAGGCTATGAAGACTGCTACACAGGAGCCCTCCTCCCTGTCATTCAGGTTCAATCGTCTGAGGATCTCCTACCTTGGGACTGCGTGTCCAAGCTGCACCAGCCCTTATCTCTCCACAAGATTTACATCCAGCATTTCCCTTCTGTCCAAGTAATTACAGTCTTGGTGCAGCCCATGATGGTATGATGGGCTGGACCAACCACCTCTTTTGACATTTTCCATCTGTTGCAATACTCCTCCTAGTATACTCCCAGTCCAAACAAAGTAAAAAGGCCAAAAGTATCACCTTCCCCTGCCAATGAACTGACACAGTTCTCCCAGAAAGGTAGCTCTGGGTTACCTTTCTCTGCTCTGGTGTTACACAGATAAGAAACTTTTCCCATCTGTTAAAAAAAACCCCGAATTATATTTCATTCTGATTGCAAATTCTGCTGTGTCTTACAGTTAATCATCATAACAACTGAGACAGCAAGAATGGTCCTGCATCTTTCTCCTTTAGAATTCTGTGTGTGCTTGCACAAAAGACAATACAGCGTCAAATCCCCAGTGGAGCCCAAAGTAACTGGAAAAACAATGTGCGTTGCTTTATGTTGTCTGCATGTTTTTTCCCGTATTACTCTTAGTTAACAGGTAATTAATAATTGCAAGTTTCTTTTAACATTAAAAACATCATCAAGAGCAGCACCTTTTTAACAATGGCACATTTCAACTAGGAAATGGCCCAGGATTCTTGTTTCTATGGCCTGGGCTCGACAGACTAAGAATACACCCAGCTGGTTTTCAAACCAACACTTTGAATAGTCTGGGGAAGGGCTGTGTGACTTGCCATAAAAACAGCTGCCTCTGTCTCCCCAACCAGCCAGGAATAAGCTAAAAAGAACAAAACCTTGAATGAAAACACCTCGACTTTTCATGCAAGGACAAAAGGTGGTCATTATGCATACCAGGAAGGTTCTTTTATAGCTGGTAATTACATATAAATTGGGGAGTTATAATAAAAAAAAATCATTTCTCTCTTCACTTACCTAAAATGTGATTTCTACAGCCATTATATAATTACTGGTATTTTTCAGTAACATTATTAAGAACAAATGAGCTAGTGTTTCTGAAATAATCATAAAGATGCAAATACTGAAAGTTCCTTATTAGAACTGGTTGTTCTGCATGAAGTAAGTGGCAGGAAAAACAATCTCTTCTTGAAAACTGCGAACTGAACTTTTTTCAGTGTTGAAAAAGGATCAATTTCTGTCTTTCTACTATCAAGAAATAAATTATCCCTATTATCTCTGACACATTATTTCAAGCTCTCCATTTTTCTCAGTTTCTCATTTGTTCTGAAAATGTCTACTGACCACTGACCTCCAGCAGCAAGCCTAACAGAAGATGTAGAAAGATCAAAAAAATTCCTAAAAGAACAGGAAAAGCTCCCTGCTGTCACTACTCTTCTTTTCTCTTTACTGAAAATGTCAGTCCACCGTGAAATAAATGTTAATCATGACACTTAGTCAAGCACTCATACAGATGTACAAGCCTGAAATGTTTCAGTGTAAGCAACATCTCAATGAAAGGATATGAAAATGAAGAAGCAGCATCTCTTAGGAGGTGTTTATGGCTCCATGAGAAACAGGCTAAATAAATAGATTTTAGACATCTAAGTTAGATGATATACCTAACCACCTTCAGATGTCTTGGAGGCTGAAAATCCAGACTAAATATTTAATTAATGAAGAGCAATAAGGAGGAAAAAGTGAGAAAGACTTGTCTGTGTTATATGGAGAAGGACATTGGAATATGCACAAATATCATTGTGTTATCACCCAGTCCACCAGAAACTTCATTTAACTTTAGGCAAATCAATTTTTATTGCTGGTAGAATTTCTCTACATTTTCTCAGGTAAAAACTGTCAGAAAGCACAAGAATTGCAGAAGTAAATAAGACAACATCCAGTTGTTTAGGATGTTTTCTTTTGGCAGAAGGTGAAACAACTCACATCTCCACAAGAGCCCTGGGGCTCCGATGTCAGTGTTTACAGCAGATTCCTGCTGTCCTGAGCCACCCTGGGCCACAACAGAGGCAGAAGGCTCCAGCCAAAAAACAAAAGGTAACTCAAAATGTGGAAGAGGAGACAGAAACCCATTGCATGGGCCCAATGGCAGTCCATCAAACTCCTGTCTCCTTTCCCCCAGCCCACGTTCTAGCCCACCAGATGCTTCTGCCTGCTGAGGGCTACCTCCCAGGGGAAGAAGCCCTTTCTCTTCCAGGCAGAAGCTACAGGTTGGGTCTAAGCTGATGGTAAGAAATGAAGGCTTTGCTACTAGGGTGAGGGAGTGAGCAAAATACCTAATTTTCAAGACAAGGTCTTCTTTACCTTTTTAAAGAATGAAGCTTGTTTGTTTGTTTGCTAATTATAGCAAATAAACGTTTCCAACACATTATAATTCACCTGACTCCTTGAAAAGGTCACATCTCCCCCTTACTCCACTGATGTCAGGAAGAAGCTCTGTCTTTAGCTGACCCAGACTATTGACGTGGTTTCTTCCCAGCTAATTGTTAAACATCTTCCATAATTCCATTACTTTGCCCTTTCTCTTGGGATGATATGTAGCATTTGGATACCTTCTGTGATATTGTCGCTTATTTGTAATGTCACCAGAAAAGTTTGGAGGAAAAATATGTATGTCTTAGTGATTTATCAGAATAGTTTCAATCTTATATTTTAAAATGCAGAGTAGCAGCTTAAATTTGCCTGTGATTACATCCCCAGTATTTGCTGTGGTGCACTGAAGTCAGTCTTATGGATTTTTGGTCTGTTAGTAGGAAAAAAAGTCACAAGTTACTTATTGATCAAATTATGCGATACCCATATTAACTATTACAAATACGTGAGTACCTGAAAACGTATTCACAGGTTTGTATGGACCTCACGGGTTCCTCAGTAAGACCTTTTCACTGTGTTCACATCAAACACAGCATTAATTTACAAATTAATTACTTTTTCTTTCTTTGATCACAAAATATGCCTTATTTACACATCTGGTTTTGCACTGAAGTATTTACCAGTCTTCTTTAGCTGGTAAAAGCCATATCTGGTACTTACTATTTGACACTGTACACCTACTGGTGAGTTGAGATGAGAGAGAGAGAGGGAGAAGGAAGATTTATGAAAGTGGAACCTGGATACAATAAATAAATCACAGATAAAATGAAACATGAAAGGTGACAAATCATAAACAAAATAATGTGTATGTGAGTATGAAGCATGGGGTTATAGCTGTCTTGGAAAAATGATAATTCTCTTTCTTGAGCCTAACTGACAGACTGCAGTTTTCCAATGAGTGTTCAGAGTGCACCTTTGCATGATCACCCTATTGTCTGTTTCAGTTTGTGCCCACTGCCTCTTGTCCTGTCACTGGGCACCGCTGTGAAGAGCCTGGCTTTGCATTCTTTACTCACTCCCATCAGGCATGTGTACTCATTGATCAGACCCTCCTGAGCCTTTTCTTCTTCAGGCTGAACAATCCCAGCTCTTTTAGCCTCTGCTCGTGTGCCAGATGCTCCAGTTAATCATCTTCATAGCCCTTCACTGGACTCACTCCAGTAAGTCCCTGTCTCTTTTGCACTGGGAAGCCCAGATCTGGGGCCAGCATGCCAGATATGTCTCATTGGGACTGAGTAAAGAGGAAGGATCACCTCCCTGCCAGTGATGCTCTGCCTAATCCAGCCCAGGAGACTGTTGGCAATGTATGCTGAGAGGGCACACTGCTGGTCACATGCAATTGGTTGACCAGGACTCCCAAGTCACTTCCTCTAAAACTGCTTTCCAGACCATTGGTCCCCAGCAGGTAGTGATGCATGTAGTTCTTCCTGCCTTTCCAGTGGCAGGACTTGGCATTTCATTTTGTTGAACTTGATGAGATGCCTCTCAAACCATTTCTTGAGCCTGCCGAGATCCTTTTGAAGTGCATCACAGCTGTCTGATCTACAATCACACTCCCAGTTTGGTATCATCTGCAAACTTGGTGAGGGTGTGCTTTACCACATTGTCTAGGTCATTAATGAAGATGTTTGTTATGGGTGAACATTATTGGCCCCAGTATTAAGCCCTGGGGCACACTGCTAGTGACTGGCCTCCAGCTGGACTTCAATTTGCTGATCACAAGCTTTTGAGACCATCAGTTCAGGTTTTCCATTTATCTAGCTCATTCTTCATCAATTTGACAGTGAGAGTGTTGTAGGAGATGGTGTCAGATGCCTTGCTAATGTCAAGATAGATAAACAACTATGCAAGACATTCTGTTCTCATTCTTTTAACTATGATCAGCCATGGCTCCACTGCATCTACAAAGTCTCCCAATTGGGCTGGATGGCCTCCTGAACAATCCCATGATTTGTTATAGCAAAACCAGCTGAATTGCTTCCCAGCAAGACCAAGACCCAGGACTAGGGTCTTCCTGCTATGGAAATGAGGTGGGATGGAAGACCCATGGATCCACCATGAAGGATCAAGCTTGTTTCTTCTGCTGTACAGAAGGAGGACAGGAGAGATGAAGGCAGTGAATGCTGCTGCTGGATCATTTCCCACATTCAGCACTGAGCTACTGCTCCAGCCCAGCTCTTCAGAGCCCAGCAACTGCTACAGCGAGTGTGGGAGCCCCTCGTGTCAGCCTCCGCAGCCTGCTGCTCTGGGTGAGCCCACCTAGCAATTATCAGCAGCCAAAGCTGCCAAAGAACATTTCCTGCTTGCAGGAGTGAAGGTAAAGCAGGAGGATTAAATCTAGAAGGAAAACAGCAGCAAGAGGTGAATAACAAGAGAAGAGCAGCTGATGGTGCAGACTTTGCAGTGTGTAAAAGGTTATTTTTTTTCCTCATATTTTTCTATTATTTGCTCAGAGATGCTGGACTTTCAATAGCCTAGAGTGCAGTGGGGAAAGAATGCCGTTATTAGACTGGGCTAAAGAAACTCGAAGAATATGAGATCCTAGAAAAAGGATACTTCTAAGAGACATGATCTTTAAAAAAAAAAAAAAAAACCTTAAACTGGTGATTTCTTTTTATCATTTAACACACCTGAGACTGTTGAGTCAGACATGCGGTACTGTAATGCCTGTGGCAACATTAACTCAAAATCCACTTATAACAAGCATCAGAAACACAAAATTGAAAAAGTAACTGTTAGATGATTCTCATCAAGCTTTCTAAAGGTTGCAGAACCAGACTGTAAGTTTTAAAGGGAATATAAATAATGTTACAGAGAATTGAAAGGCAAGGACAGAGAAAAAAGTTACCCTGAGGACTCCGTAAAACAGCAAAACTAGCTATCTGGTGAAAAAAAATAAGACAGTATCTAACATTGAGGTGAAAGTCTGTGTAAATATGACCAAATTATGCTGAACACAGACAAATAACACTAAAATAATGAAGAAGTCAAGAAATCACTCCTTGCTGTGGTATGGTGAAATAAAATCACAAAAATATAATATTTGTAAGAATTTTGGCAAATGGAGCACTTACTTACAGGCTGAAAGTATTCCAGATGTTAAATCTTGTTGGTCACTTTAATATTGTTATGAGGCCATTAATGTAAATTGTCCCAGTGAGCCCATCCAGGACTAGATTATCCCTCCTCCACCCATACTGCATGGCACTTTTGGAGGGTCCCAGTCATGTCCATATTGCCCCAACCATGTCTCACCTGTTCGGTGAGGTCTTACCACACACTTGCCAGGCCTCCTTCTCCTGGGCTCTCCAGAGCCATGCACACCTTCCATAACCCTTATAACAGACATGTCATTACTTTTTGTTTCAAAACGAGGGCTAGGAAAGAAGACCACTGGAAACAGAACAGTTCAGTGGGCTACCAGCCATCTCTGTGCTCTTCCCATGCTTTGAGTTATCAACAAGATATACAGTGCAGCAAACATCTGCTCGGTGGGACTGGCTCACCCCAGTGCAGGAGACTCCTGCAGGGATGCAGCACACTGTCACATCTCATGGCACTCAGTTGTCATCTTCCCAGCATGTGTCCTCGAGCCTGGGCTCCATCTCCTCAGAGGGAGACCCTGAGCCTGGCTTAGCATCAGTAGCGCTCACCATTACCCAGGGACATGGCCATGGCTGGTGGGGAATCAGGGGCCTTCTCTGATTAGTGTATGTTCATATGAATTCTGAAGCTAAGGTCCTTCCCCAGGGCACTGATTCAAGAGGCAAGACACATGTCAAAAAATAAGATGCATTTTATTTTTGCCAGAAACCTCTACTGCAGTCTGATACCGTAATTCCTACTCAAAGAGATCATGGGCAAAGAGCAGGCCCTCTTTAACAGCCCATGATTAGCATCTAACTCCTTCCATAGAGAGTGACCTGCCCCTCGGTCTCAAACACCCTGAAGTTGCCACTTACAGGCAGAGTCAGGCTTAATCCACTGAGCTGAGGGCAGGAGAGACAGCAATGTCCAGAGATGTCTCTCAAAGGAAAAAGATCCCACAAAATCCAGACCTCACCTTCTGAGCCATTGAAACTGAGGACTAATTGCTGAGGCAGCCAGGAAAAAAAGTGTTAGAACAACCTCAGTCAAGCTGCTCTCTTATAGAAAAGCCCTGAAAATAATCATCTTCCTCAAACTTTTCCTAAGATCTTTGGGATGGTTTTTTTTTAACAGAATCTACAAAGGAGAATGGGCATCTTTTACGGGGAGAGGCAGGAATGGGATTAAAGCAGAGCTTGGAGCTGCAGAAGGACAGAATAGAAAATTAATCATTCAAGCATAAAAACCTTCATTAATGTCCATACTTAAGACATCTTCCTGAATAGGCTAATTTTGATGACATCTGAGAAAACAAGAATTCTGACCCCCCAAAAAAAGTGGCTATTGCCACTTCACAATTTCACATTTGCAGTTAAATTCTTGTGGGTACATAAAATTCTTTAAACAATGTTTAGAAATGCTGGAGAGTCCAATACAGGTGCCTACTCAATCCTATGCAAGACCAGAGCAAAATACTCGATGCTGGTATCATCAGACATTCTGGAACGTTTTGCAATGTGAAATATAGAAAGAGATCACCTGGCATGGAAAAGATGGTTTTAAAAATGGCTTGGAAATAGATGAAAGGGGCCATATGCAGGCTGACTTTGGTTAAGAAGGTCTGTGTATTAGCAATAAAAAGAACCCAAAAGACCCCAACTAATATATCCTCAGGGCTTAAAACTTGACCCAATAACTCAAGTGAGGACTACAAACTGGCTTGGCTTCTTCAAAAGAGCTAACTCTACTGGAGAGTTAACTCGACTTAAATTTGACTAAAGAGCTAAAGCTCAAGCTAAACTCTACTAAAGAACTAACTTGAGATCTCAAAAGAGCTAATGCTTCTAAGGAGCACTGAAGTCAGCAATCAGTGATTCCTATTTCAGGTTTAAGAAATCTTTGGCATATTACATCCAGGGTCTAATCAAATGGGACTGTAACTCCCCTGCAATATCCCCACCGACTCGCTCTAGTTTGACACCATCACTGCTTACCACTTTTCTCTTAACTTTTGTTTTCTTCTGCTTGATTCTGTTTCTGTGACACCTTCCGCTGTCTGCAAAGGCCAAGCCCTTAACAAAGACTTGGTCTAGGTGGGAGTAAGATGCATTTCCAGTATTAACAACATAATAGGGTCCAACATGAGTATGTTGCATAGATGAGCGTTTTTTATTTTACTGAGTAGAGAGTTGTTCTTTGCATATAGTTCAGGGGAGGGGAAAAAAGATTGCCAGAAAAGAAATTGAAGGTGGGGAGTAGGAGAAGGAGCAGCTTGAGACAGGCAGGCAGGCAAGAAATGGGCTAGAAGATGGAAAATTAGAAAGACAGATGGGAGCTAATTTGCACAAGACCTTGAAGGAAAGAACAAGGAGTCTGAACTGTATGTGGAAAACTAAAATACCAGAGATTTTGCCATAAACATTCCCACTGAGAGAATGAGGTTTAAAAGCCTTAATAAGGTATGAATTTGAGTAACAGTTTAATTATATTTCTGAGAGAATGACACAGGTGATCTAAGCCTCAGGACCACTTTTCATATTGTTTTCCCCATCTGTGGAGTCACAAAATAATTATGCCATTGTTGTGACTGAGGCCTCTCTTCTGAGGAATTTCAGCAACACCTGGATATACTGACATTAACTGGTTCAGTGATTAAACTTCCCACAACTGCTTTAGTAACCACTGCTTTGATGGGATTAAAGAATTCTGTCACAGTCACTCTTCTGAAATCCCCACTAGTCTCTACTAATTCACTAATTTAGCTCTTCCTACTTCCCAATGTGCTGACCACCGGACAACAGCACTGGTGTCAGGACGTGAGTGCTGGGGTGATACTTGAGAATGTCGTTACAAACAGATCCCATTTTTCCTCAGCGTTTGAGCAGGCTTTTCTCTCTGTTGAATATTTAATCAGCACCTGACTGAGGATCCCCAAAAGGTGTTTCTCTATTCCAAAAATGACCCCTCTAAAAGCTTCAGTGACACTGCCTCTTCCAGCCTCCACATCTTGGGTAAGGTGAATGAGCTATACCTTTGCATCTCTCTTGATCTGTGCCTTCCTTAAAGCCTCAGTGTCTTTCCAGGATCTAAGCTAACATGCTTTAAAGAAGGTTCTTGCAGTCAAGTGACAAACCAGCCTATTTTGCAAACTGCTGCATCTGGAATTTTCTAAAGAGCCCCCAAAAAGTTACGCACCAAATGTCCATCGTAATTCCTGCAGGGGTCAGACACCGAGCTCCTTGAGTAGTATTTCAGCCAACAATGTCAATTATGCTGCCACACAGGCGATGTGACTAGAGCTGACTGCACTCCAACAATGTCTCATGCTGGACAAGGGTAGGAGAGCACAAGGGCAAGGTAACTTTGGAAGCCGTGTGGCATCCTGTGCTTTGATAATTGGGTATGGTCACTTCTGCAGCCTTTTTACCTCGTGCAACTTTAGGTGCCAAGCTGCAAACGGGCTCTTTAGGTGAGCCCAAAGACCTATCAAAAGGCAATCTGGTTGCCAATCTACCCTTGCACCCTTCCATGGATGCCAAAATATCTCTTTTTCATGGAAATGTGTCATGCAGCCTGCACGTCACAGACAAATTCAATCCAGAGTCCACTCTAGAAAGGGCCCTGTCACATGCCAAAAGGATAAATGGGATTTATAGGCAGCTGGAGTCTGGCTGGTCCTTTTAGTAGCGTGGCTGTACCTGCCAAAGTGAAGTCCAGCAGAGCTGACGCATGGACTTGTATCAGGAAAATGACCAGGCTTATGGGATGCTGTTGGCAGAGGCTTTAGCACAAAAGACTAATGAAATTGGTGTGAATTCCTACTACCTCTGCTTCTGCTATACATAGTTTTTTAGATGAAAGGTCTCTTTTAGCACTGACTTTGATTCTGTCACTTAGTTCCTCATTAGTTTTGGCATCTTGCATAAACACGACAGACAGAAGCAATTCTGAAAGTCGTGGAAGGGTGCAGAGGAGACAGCAGGAAAAGCACACACACCACAGAAGACTGTGCCAAAACAAATGAGTTTATAGGGAGCACTTTGCTATGTAGTCTATTTGAACATCGTACATGTCATGTCTTTCACCATATATTCTTCAGGCTCCAAATAAATCAAATTGACATATATTCACAATCTAGCACCATCTGCTGCGGAAAAGAGGAAGGCATTTTAAAGGCAAAAAAAAAAAAAAGGATCTGTTCCTTTTCTTACAAGATACATCTTAATCAGTGAAACCTATTCCTGTTTGTACAAACGTGCAGCTTAACCTTACATATAACAAGCATTTGAGAAGATCCATTTGAGGAAACCCTTCTAACCACAGATTCTCATTTACTATTAGTTTCTGCACTGCATTAAAATTAAAATTGATTTCTTTCCAAAACACTAAGCTGAGAGCAATAAGCAGGAAGGTCTCATGTGAAGTGTGGTGGAAGAGATATATAATATCAGAGATAAGGGTTATGTTTTATATATAAATTCTTCTAATTTAAGATAAACATTGCATTAACAATTGAGCTAATAATTCTCTGCATCATTGTATAGTGTTTTAATTTGATATTTATAGTCTTCAACTGTTTTATATATACCCTTACAACAGGTCTTTTCATTGTTCATTAGCTATAACAAGTATGAGATATTATTCCCAAAAAATTTCATTCAGGAACATAAGTTGTGCCTTTCTTTCCTATTTATTGTTATTTATTTCCCATTCCCTAATATGAGTTAAATATACACATATTACTGAACACCTAAGTGTCTCTATCATTTAATAAAGTTTTTGGAAGAGGCATATTCTGAAATTAATACAGGTTGCCTCAAAAAATTAAGCTTAAGCAACTTTATTGCCCCACATGACACTAAAACTAACTCATTCAGGAAGCTAACTCTCCTTCGTTTCCTCGACATTTAGCTGCCTCATTTGACTTTAACACACAATCTGTTATAGAACCACTGAAATCATTTAACATAACACACTTGTTTACAGTTTTCTTAAGTCTCTTACATTAAAGTATTGAAAAATTATTTCGCTTCTTCCCTCTGCTTTGTCCAAAAGGCATTATTCTTAGCAAACTGGCTGCCAGCAATGCAAAACAAAGGGATGTTAAATTAAAATTCTGCTTTAAAAGGAGAAAGGAACAAAAGAAGAATAGCCCACAAAATTTCAGTGTATTGATGCAGTGAATTCTGGCCTGTGCAAAGCTGAAGTAGTTTTCCTCGTGGGCGCTGACCTAAAGACAACTGTCACGGTGGGCCACAGGGTGCCAGAATCCTGCCTTAACTCAGACCAGAGGCTGAGCACGGTCCCCAGAGTCCTTTGTTTCAATAAAAAATAAATAAAATTAAAATAAAAATCAATTTGCCTTATTTCTACAAGGAAACCTGAACAGGTAAAAAGCACAAACTGTAGGCCAACCGTCAGTCGCACAGAGACTTGGACACAATTCTAAGTTGCTGCTTAGCTACAGATGTGCATTCTCAACAGGATGGTTTAGCCCTGTGCTGTGGCTAGCAAGATCTGTGCTGTGGCTAGCAGGATCTGTGGCAAAGTACCTCTGAAAACCCCAGAGGATCCTGCCTCTTTGATGTTTCAATAGATAGACTGAAAAAAGAAAAATACACTGCTTTTTTGATCATTTCTTCTGGCGAGGTACTGCCTAGTTTAGAATACTGGAAGATGGAAAAGTGGAAGTTCTACACAGCTAAATGGGACTCAGAGCTGAAATGTATTTTTAGTACTCCAATTTTCTGAATAGAGCTAAAAAGAAAGAATGATGAAATTGCTCAGGCTATCAGAAGAACCAGTCATATGCTCCAAAGTTAAAGGCAGGCTCCAGCTGCCCTGACTCACCAGCAGGTTTTACAAACTACAAAGGAGTATTAAAGGCTTCACCTCTGCCCATTCTTCCTAATGTTTTCCCCATGCAACTGTTCATTCATCTGCAATGTGGATAAAGTGATGCAAACAGTCAAAAAAGGGGGAAAAAAAAAATAGCTATGAATTATTAGAGCTCTGAACCTCAGGTTATTGATGTTGTCTCCATTTCAGATGAGGACCTCAAATTACCTGGTACCAAATCACTCTCCCCAGGAGCGTGCAGTCTACAATTCCTACAAAAGAATATAAATGCAAGCCCTTTCACTACCCTTGAAATAGGATAATACATTCCAAAGCAGAACAGAACCTCTGAAACATTAAACATCAAAAAACCCCACACTCAGCTGCACATCTATAGAAAAACCGTGTGAACTTTGCTCCTGGTTTTCCATAATGTTTCAGAATATCAGCTCTGAGCAGAGCTGAATACATACCTCGGGTCTAGTCATCTCTTTCTTCAGCTCTGTTTTTCCAGTTGCTAAGAAACTTCTTTCTCCTGTTTCTTGTAAAATGCAAGTTTATAACATCCGACATGCTGTAGGGAATCATTCCTCATTGGATTGACTTTGAATATACCTGAAAGCATTTTGTTGCTCCCAGATTTTATCTGCTATGGTCCAATGAACTCCAGTGAGCTTGAACCCGACCTTGACATGTTGCTCTTTACCTTCAGGTGATAATTCAGAAAGTAGCTGCTCAGAGTCAAGTTTTAAATCATTCTTTTCAGACAGTTTTGAGGAAAACAGAAAGATCAAAAACAACCCTTGATCTTCACCATTCCCTGACCCGAAGCCAAGCGCAGTTAGATTTTCTCCCATCCTCACGTCTCCCTCTCAGATGGGAAGTTTGAACCCAAGGCTTGCTGCTCACTTCATCGGGTGCAGGTTTGGGGATTCCTTCTTTTCTGTTGAAAATACACCTTACAAATGCAGCAACTATTTCAAAATGTACTGCCAAGCACAGAACTTCTAGTGCAGCTAGAAAAAGAGTTCCCTGAAAATATTCTTAGCATGAACGTACCCAAATGAATGAATAGGCTTTTCTAAATCAATAAATCATTTCTTTGCCACATCACAGCTGCGGTCAGAGAAGGGGAACCTTAAGAACACGCACTTTTTCATACCTGTAGCAGAGCTTTCTGATCAGACCACATCTGTGTGTGTGTGAATTTAAAATATCAGCTTAATGCAAAAGGCTTTTTAAACCATAACTCTTTAAGTACATAGAGCCATTGCCTTTCTCACAAGTAATCAAGCCCTCCCTGAGTATCATCTGAGCAACCAGTCCAAAACCTAAACTCATTCACACGACAGCAGATTGCCTCTGTCTTACCCACATGTCAAAGAAATTGGCAAATTTTAAATCAGTCCCACTGGCTTCACTGGGAAGAGCAGGTGCTCAACACCTCTGCAAAATCAGGTAATTTGATGGATTGATTAAAGCTGGAAACTCAAGCCTTGTGTTTAAAGCCACTTAGCAAGTTTAGAGGAGGAAGACCAAGATCCCTGGTCTGTAAGACCCAGCCTAGAGCTTGGTCATTCACATTGATCTCCCACGTGCATCCTCCAACCACGGACACAACGGTAATTACAGCATTCATTATGGCAGAGTTTCATACCCAAACCAAGGCAGCTTGGAAAACAAAAATGCTTCCAAGATCCTTGCAATCCCCTTCTCAGCAAGGCTTTGCCCCTCCTGCCAGATGCACCCGGATTTCTGGATGCTGTTTCAATGAACAGGCTAATAAAGGGCAAGACAAGAATCACCCAAATTGTTTCTCAAAAAAAAAAAAAAGAAAGAAAGTCACTCAAATCAATTGTTTTTCCAAGAATACCTAAGCCTGAGCCTGAATTTTTGGAAGCTGAAAGACCAGTTTCCAGAATGTTTAGACTAGCTCCTAATAATGTCCAAAAGCCTTTACAGTGTGTATCTTCTTCTTTGCTCTTGGCTTCCAGGAGGTGAGCAATGTTCTGTTCTTCCCTCCCAAAATGCAGCGTTTCATTACTGCCTGCTCAACTTTCCTGAGTTCTCCCACAGAAAATAAAACAGCGAAATCTTCTCGTTTTAAGCTCTGTGGCCCTTGAGCAAACAAACCTCTCCATGAGCAGTGTTCAAAGGAGATCATTTTCCCTCAGCCACACCACCACCCTTCCTGCCTCACACTTTCCGCTTTGCATGGAATGTTCTCCACACCTAGAAACCTCTTTTTTTCCTATAAATGTGGGTAATTAATTTCTCCATATTAGAAGATGCAGAGGACATACTTGCTTAACCGTAGCTATTGATAGTCACAAATTCAGCAAAGCCTTGTCCCTTTAGGTTTTTTCCCTAGTTGTGTATGGTCACCAGACAGCAGCAACAGTAGCCCTAAAGATGCTAAGAACACAAAATCCAGCCCCCACCCTACCGTGGCTGGGACTGCCATCAGCTCAGCCACGCAACCAGCCACCCGCAGGTTCTTCATCTCCTCCCAGACCCAAATTTGCCTGATGGGAAGGCGAAGGACGGGCGGGAACCGCCACGGCTGGCACACGACTTCGTGACCCGCACGACCCGCGATCCACCCGGCTGCAGGGCAAACCCCCCCACCCC
>VZTM01001411.1:6944-29324 GCA_013400555.1 Jacana jacana
AAAAAAAAAAAAAAAAAAAAGATTGGGATTCATCTCTCCTCCAGTAGGCTTTGTAGTTTCCCCTATGGGAGAGCTCTGAGCACTTTTGGTGATGGGAGAGTACCGTTGTCTCTGCCTGAGATAACTGTCCAAACTATCTTTTACTGTAAGGTAGCTAAGTGGTTTAAGCTACATTCTGCCTGTAGTCTCAGGCTGAATGAATGGTTAAATGTTTGTTAAGTGGAATATAAATAATTTATCCTTGCTGACACACATATATATCTTCAACTTTAGCCTTGCCTATTTTTATTTCCAGTCTCCTTCATTTCAGGAACTGTAGAATGAAAGAAAGATATCAGCTTGTGTTCATTGTGTATTATAAGTGAATAATTAATTATAAATAGAAATAGTGTGGCTAAATATTACATTCAAATATTAATTTAGCTCATCAAGACTCCCAGCAGGACTTAGAGAAACTTCATGAAATGTTACAGCTTCAGTCTGAGGGGGAAAAAGACCTCAATTTTTAGAAAGGGTTGTGAGAGAGTGGGTGGGCATTTGAAGAAGTCTGGGGAGAAAAAGATTAAAAATGAGCTCTGAAAATATATACGCACAAGACTCCTCTTTCATACAAGTATGTGAAGTTCAAATTTAAAGCTTTGTTCCATGAACTTTCACTGCTGATTACTGATGCTTATAGGATGTTTACTATGGACAGGAATGTGGCTTCTTTCATCATCAATTCTTTAAAAAAATAATGGAAGACAACAAAATGTCTATAAAACTGTTGTGCCAGAAAATCATCCCAATTGTTATCTCTAAGCTCATCAATCATTTTTATTGTACTTTTAGAATTATGCTTCTAACATTGAGTACATCCCTCTATGAGACTCTGTGAACCTTGTGTGGGCCCTGGAATGTTATTTTTTTTCCCCGTCAACAATGTATGTTCAGATCTCCTATATTTTTTCCAAAAGAAATCATGGAGTCACAACTCTTCTAAAGACATTTTGAAGTAAACATTCACATACAAAAATTATAATTTATATAAAGTTTACTGTAGTTCCTGATGGATTTTTCTGTCTGTAATCCACTGTCTTCAAAAGCACTCAATGTAAAAGAATTTTTTTTTTTTTTTCATATTTTCAATCAATTTATTTCATTATGGTCTGTAACTACCTACTATTAATGTCTCCTAGTGTCTGGATGTCAACCTGGAGCTGAAGTTCCTGGTGAGAGTCTAATTTCTTTATGAAACTAGAAATACACCAAACTTCTGAGAAGCTATTTGGCTCTGGGTCCAGATTTCAACATTATGATAAGAGGCATTGCTAATAGTGAAAGATTCGAAGTTCAAACAGAACAGTTCTAGATGTCATTCAAAGGTCACCTTTATCAAATACTTTCAGAATACCCCATCTCCCTTGTGTAGTATCCTGAAACTTGCCAATTAGTCTATTAAAACAGAAGTTGTTATGTTCACAGAACTGTTTTGATCATCCACCACACTATATTTTTTCCTCCTTTTTATCACACCCCAGAAGCATTATAAAGAATTTGAGAGATTCTGTGGTGTAATTACTTTTTGCAGGGCCTGGAGTGAGCAAGTGAACAGGTCTCTTTGGTTTCAAAATCTGCAGTTCTACCCACATATATATGTGTGTTTTAATTTAAATGTATGTATATAATATGTGCAGCCACATAGACATGCAGTCAGACTTTATCATACTTAGGTTAATCAGAATAAAAGTTTTTACATTATTTTCTTTTTAATAAAATAGAAAATAGTGTGTTAGCTTTTTATCATGTACATGATTGGAAACAGTTATTCATGTCTTTATTAAAAATAGCTTAAATAAATATTTGCCTTTACAAGAATCTTATAATTAAAGTAACAGTTTGTAACTTGGTATAGTTAATAAACTGTACATAAACTCTAAATGGTGCCTTAAAAGACAACCTGCTCATGTCACTGATTTTTTTTTCCATTTGATATCTATCAATACCAAATGTCATTTTCATGCTTCATTTGACTGCCCCGTAGAGTTGAAAGAGTGATTAAGGCAAACATGCATAGCTAGAAGGTTTTTTAAATTAAACTGACAAGGAACTTGAAGAAATTACATCTATTGTCATATGTAAACTCATGAAAGTTTAACTATTTAAGCAGTCTATTAAAGGTTTTATCTGTAATATCTGATTTCAGCAAGGAGAGTATTAAGTAGGCTTAATCTTAGACGTGACAAAGTATAATCCTGCTGTTTGCTTTTATCTGATAGAGTATTTGGATGTCTGAGAGGCGGCCCATTGAAAAACATTGCCATTCACAGCTCCTCCCCTGTTTTCTCTTCTTTGACTTTGGTCCACCACATAATCTCCAGGTCAGAAAAACATTTTCACCATACTTCCAAGTTGTAAATTTCTATTTCTTATGTGTATAAAAGGATAAAATACCCATCTCCTAGCAACACTGTTAATTGAATGATTGTTCAACTGAAGTGTTTGTAGCATGTTGATGACAATTGTCAATGGTAGATGCATTGAAGATAATACTTTAACACCATTTTTGTCGCAATCCTATTTTAATCTCTCAACGTTGCTTGACTGAGACCCCGGACTGTTACTGCAAAGACTTCAGTCTCTAAAAATAAATTGACATGAGTTAAAATGGATGAAGAGACAACAATATACAATCTAATGAACCATGTCAGTATTTCTATATAGATACATGTATCAGATGTGTATATACACACAAATAATACATCACAATTCTACATGTAGTCTATGTGAAAAGGAGTCTTTTCCTGTTTCAACATCCTTTGACAAAATAAGATTATAATTGTTAATAAAAATAATTTGAAAGACTGCTTTGTGGGAAAGAGTAGAAGTACATGGTATTGCTGAAGATACTGTACTTGCAGTTGGCCTTGTATTTTGTGGACTATGTTCTGTTAAACCGCAAATCCAATGCAGAAAAGCATTTTACAGGGCACACAGATTTTTGTACATGCTTTCTTTCAACCCCTGCTGTAGTGTGCTAAGGTCATCTTTATTACAAGCACTGCATGATGCTGTGTACATTTGTGTCCTTACAAGGTTTTTTTGTAAAAACATTGCTTTGCAGTAGTCTAAGAGCATCAGCATGCAACAATCTTTTTCTTGTAAAATTGCCTTTCCCTTTGCTAGTCATCCTTTTGACACATCAATGATAATTTTAGATTTTTTAATAATTGTGCTGTACCATTTACTTCAGCCTAAACCACTTCACCAAATAACACACAACTTTTAGCAGTCCTCAAAAGTAATTTATCAAATAATAGTTTAAATGTTCCTTGTATTTTGCAATTTATCCATTAATTCAGAGTATTTAATTTTTGTTCATTCAGAGAATTTTTATTTTATTTAGTTTTTGTGTTTTAACTCATTCATCTGCCCACTTAGTAAATAACAGGCACTTGTTAATTGTCAAGAAAGTAACTATGAACTCCAGGACTTCTCAATATGTTGGGCCTCAGAAAAATACCTGTGACCACAGCTGTTGCAAAGTTGCAAATTAATCTTCCTGTATCTTTGAGTATGAGAACGCAAAATGTAACATAATCAACATATAAAAGCTGACTCATTTAGGCTTGAGTTTTGGGGTTTTTTAATTATTTTTTTTCCATGTAGATACCACCTTCAGGTGTTGTTATGTTCTACCTTCAGATTGAATTTTGCCATGTAACTCTGTAATGTGACATCATTCTTCAGCGTTTTTTAGAATTTGGTTTGTTGTGGAGATAGTTTATTTCTTCTCTCCAGACAAAGATCATTACTATTACCTTTTCTGAGCATCTTCATTACAGGAAGCTTTTGCACTGAACAAGGATCAATAGAAAGTTGTAATATCTATACACTTTTTCATGTGCCACTTAACTGGCAGTATCAGACAGCAATCCTTCATAGAGGCTGGCTCACCTGTGATTTAGACCACTAAATATACATTTGGAATTTTTTAGTTGCTGCCTAATTATAAAGACTGCCATCTGAAAGCAGGATAATCCAAACAGAATCAGTTTTCCCATTAGTTCTGTGATTTTAAGACAGAAAATAAGAATTCTTCAACATTTTCAAAGTTTGGCACTGTAGAGAGTATTTCACTGTGTCATTAGCAGCTACAATGGTTAATTCATTGGCTACCTTGAAAGATGTAGACACTGGAAATTAATGTTCATAGAGCCTTAAACAAGAAAACTTTATGGGACTAGTGATAAGTTGTATTTTTAGAAAACCAGCCTTCACTTCCACATGCACAATTCTGCCCATTAAGTCACCACCATGCAGTTGTTACCACTGATCTGTGTATCCACAAGTAATGCATGACTAGCAGCGTGCTAAGCTTGCATGGACCATTAACTGCATCTGTGAACTTGCTCATATACCAACTAAATGGTGAAATCTGTGGCAATCAAATGTACAAACTAGCTGCTTCAGCCTCACTTTGCAAAAAATTGGATTAGTTGTGTTAACAAATATTAGCATTTATCTTTGAACTTTAGTAATGCTGTAACTTAATCCACAGAATGGTGGCATGTATTCAGTGGCTTTGAAGAATTTAGTACAGTGCATGATGGCTTAATATCATCTATCAAACTCAGTATCGTTGATTACTCCATTACTCCCTATTCCTGGGCATGTGTAGTGGTTTGCCCTCAGGTGACAACAAAAAATCAAGTGACAGCAACTTTCTGCCCCCCCAATCCCTGCCATAGTCCTGAGGGGAGAATAAGAAGAAAAAGGCAAAACTCATGGGTTGGGTCAAAGGCAGTTTAACCGAACAACAAAAGGAACGAGAAAACAATAACAGTAACACAGAGGACTATACAAACATGACTGCAATACTGCAGCTCATATACCACTGTCCACTGACCACACCCAGGATGCCCCAGCTCAGTGATGACTTCCTGCCCCTTTCCTGGCCACATCCCATCCTGGCTACACCCTGGGCATGGTTCACAGTGTTTGGAATACCTGTGTTCCTGCTAGATCATGGGGAGAATTAAAACTATTCCCATCAGAACCAGAACTTTATCCGCCCCTTATCCCATACCTTCTGCACCATGCCCAGATCTTACAGTTTGCAATTAATTGCCATCCCTTTGCCCTCTCATATATATATATACACATATATATCCATACAGATATGATGTCCTTATTCTATGGGCCATCACTCTAAAATGTCCATTGAGTTAATTCAATCTATGACTTTGGTGTCTACCTGTTAGAACATTTTTCAGGGCAGGCAAGATGGTGTACAGTACTGGTCTGTTGCATACTGTATTTTTGGGGCTTGCAACTGATGTATCCAGTGTGGCTCATGCCCAGAGTCTATGGGCTAAAGATGTTGATCTTGATCAATTTGCTGAAAGCCAGCTGCTGAAGTCACTTCTGATCCCTTCACTGCTGCATTTTACATGTTTTTTCGTCAGAGTCCATCTGTCATTAGTCTGGGTGATTGTTACCGTGGTACAACTAATAGCAGTTATAGAAATGAGGATGTACAGTGGCAGGGTCATTTAGCAATTTAATGCATTGGCTATTCTTGCCCAAAATTTGATCCCCATGAGGTACACATGGAATCTCCCCTGCTTCCGCATCACCCACCAAGTGCACCCAGCATCCTGAGCAAAAACAATCCCATGGATGGGTTTGTCTTTGCATGAGGCATGACTAACCCGGACTGTCTTCCCCAACCTATTGTCTTCATGTTTCAATACAGGGACTTTATCTCCTTCCACAGGATGTGGAAGATTTGACTGGGTAGGGCCAGCTCAGTTGATCAATCCCCTGGTGTTAACTAGCAAGCCTTTGTTAAATATGTATCCCAGTGTTTTAAAGTCCCACAACCCATTGTTCTGAGTGTAGTTTTAACTGTCCATTGTACCGTTCTTCCCTCCAAGCAGTTGGTGTGTGATAGGGAATGTGATCCATTCAACCTGGTTCTTTGGCCAGGGTGTCAATGAGGCTGTTCCAGAAATTAGTCCCTTTGTCTGACTCAACTCTCTCTGGAGTGCCATGTTGCCACAGGACTTGCTTTTCAAGGCCCAGGATAGTGTTGTGAGCACATGGCACTTGACAGGTTTGTGAGAGTGTGATATAATCGATCTGCCAAGCCTCCCCATATTTATATTTCAGCCATCGTCCTCCATACCGAAAAGGCTTTAATTGCTTGGTTTGCTTGACTGCAGTGCGTGTGCCATGTTCATGGATGACCTGTGCAATAGTGTCCATGATTAAATCCACTCCTTGGTCACAAGCTCATCTGTATGTGGCATCTCTTCCTTGATGGCCTGAAGAGTCACTGGCCCACTGACCTACAGATAATTCATCTTCATGTTGCCAGTTGAGATCCTCCTGAGACACTTCAATCTTAGCATCTTGATCTACCTGTTGGTTGTTCTGATGTTCCTCAGTGGTCTGGCTCTTGGGTACATGGGCATCTATGTGACATACTTTCAGACATTTCAGACTTTTTGTCTAAAGCCAGCTGAATTGCTCTCACTTCTGCAGACTGGCTTGGTTCACCCTGCCCTTCGGTGGCTTCTGCAATTTTTCCTGTGGGACTCCACACGGCAGCCATCCACCTCCAATGCTTTCACACAATCTGGCAGGACCCATCAGTAAGCAGAACATCTCTCTTCTCATTTTCTGGTAGATTATTATACGATGGAGCCTCTTCTGTACGCATCACTTCTTCCTCTGGTAACATTCCAAAATCCTTGCCTTCTTCCCAGTCCGTGATCACTTCCATACTTACTATTTTATTGATCACATCCATTGGGATCTGATGGCATCCATCTCGCCATTTTATTCCTAAAAACTAGGTCTCCTGTGCAGGTCACTTGATACTTCATTTTATGGCAAAACCAGATTTTGGAAGGATTTGAACTATTTTATTCCCCTTCTCAAAAGATTCTGCTGAGTTGCCCCATAAAATGATGTTGTCAATGTACTGCAGATGTTCTGGAGCTTCACCCTGTTCTGGTGTTATCTGGATCAGTCCATGGCAAATGGTGGGGCTGTGCTTCCAACTCTGAGGCAGTTGATTCCAGGTGTACTGGGTGCCCCTCCAAGTGAAAGCAAACTGGAATTTGCACTCTGATGCTAGAGGGATTGCAGCTATGCCAAAAGCCCACCGGTACCCTATCAGGTCCTTAAAATACCCTCTCCTGAGATAATCTGTACCAAGACTGCACGGAGCATCTGGTCCAGTCACAATAGGATGCTTTTGCCCCTCATTCCCACTTAGGCTCACTTCAGCTTCCAGTACAGTCAACTCTTGGGATCCCCCTGACACTCCAGAAATACAAATGGGTTCTGCCCCTCTATAGCTTGATGGTATTAGGGTACACTGAGCACCTGTATCCACTAGAGCCTTATACTCCTCTGGATCTGATGTGCCAGGCCATCGAATCCACACAGTCCAATAAACCTGGTTGTCCCTTTCCCCCACCTGGCTGGAGGCAGAGCCCCTCTAATCCTGGTCATAGTATCCATTACTCCTTTCTTGCAAAAAAGATGTGGAAGTTCCTTCCAGAGGCTCAGAAGTGGCCTTCTATTCTGTCTGGGGAACTGTTCACTGGAAACTAGGGCAGCACTCTTCGTGGAGGGATCCCCTTTCATGGTTGTTCTCCCTTGCAACTCCTGTACCTGTGCCCATAGGATTGAAGTAGGCTGTCCTTCCCATTTCCTCATGTTCTCTCCATAGTGACGCAGGTAGAACTGCAGGGTGCCTTGTGGTCTGTATCCTATGTATTCTCTATCTTGAGTGGAGAAATGCCTGCTCCTAATAGCTGAGACACCGGCCTTGTACAATGGGGAGAAGGACATATTCTCTTCAATTTGCTGGACCTTCTGGGACGGTTTCTCCACAGATGAGATGAGGGGGCAAGAGAGACTTTTTTCATATCACAGGAGATGGGCAATTACCTCATCCACTGTTGGTCGTTCTTCGCCTTTCCATTCCATCACTGCCAGTGATTTGGCATATCACAGTGTGCTCCATACAAACTTCCGCTGCATGGGCCTTCTACATTGGGCCTCATCAGGACCTGTGGATAACAGTGCATTGCCCAGGTCATAATAAATCATATCCTGCATGGTTAATTCTCTCAGGTACTGGAAACCTCTCTCCAAGGAGGTCCACCTGCTAGGATGATATACAACATCTTCTCTGAAAGGGTATCTTTCCCTCATGATTGACAGGTGTTGCCTCCAGAGGCTGACTGCTTGTGTCTTTTGTCAATGCCCCCTTCCCTAGACAGACATCCCAGTCTCCCTACACACTAATATAATCATATTAATAATAATAACAATATTAATAATAATGTTAATAATAATAATACTGGCTCCATTATCCCAGCATCAGAGCAGCCAGGTGACAATGTTCTCACCTGGGAGTTGGCTGAAATCTCTCATCTCCTGCAGCTCACTCAGGGATAGGGATCCAGTGATTATCTCTTTTGGCTCTTCCTCCTGTTATTGTGATGGCCCTGGTTCATCATCGTCCCTTACTAAGTGAACTGATTTCTTGGTGTATTTCTTCTTCTGGACAGGGGCAACTGATATGGGCATGGGTTGGATTTCTGATTTTGCTGCAGTGCCTGCCACTGGGGTTGAAGTAGTTGCAGTGTCTGTTGCAGGGGTTGGAGTAGCCACAGTGTCCACCACAGTGTCCACCACAGGAGTTGGAGTAGCTGAAGTGTCTGTCAGCCTGGCTTCCCTCTCTCCTGAGGATGCTGCACAATATTGAGCAGTGTCTGGTAGAGACTGGCCAGGGCCCAGCACAGTGAGGTCAGCTGTGTTTTACTAGAATAGCTACTGTGTTTTTCTTTCAAATATTCTATCACTTTATCAGGGTCCTGTAGTTGTTATGGCGTGAAGGCCCAAACAATTGGAGGTGAAAAGTTCTCTGGATACCTGCCCACATTCTCCCACATGCCATGCCACCCATGACTGTCTTCCAACCTGAGGGCAGATCTCTGGGTGGTAGTCTTACATAGTTGTTTGACCCTAAACAAGACCTGGAATACATTCAGGAGACAACAATAGGACCGGGCTGGTTATAGCATCCCAAGGATATTAAAAATTCTCAAAAGCTGTCATACCTAGCCCAAAGGAGAAAAGGGAGGTGAAAAGGATGGAGAAAGTATCCCCCTCTGTTTCCCCCATAGGCCGGGTGTGATTATTAATAAATTCTGAGAGACGGTGCCTGAGGTACGAACAGGACAACAATATCACATAAACACTCTCCCATAACTGTCTGAACAGTAATGCTATCATATTGATATTATACAGGACAGCAAAATGATAATCCTGATCCCATTCCCAGAGGTGATAAACAACATTGCAGGGCGTACATAAAGCATATAGGAATTCACATAGCAGAGCCATGAGAACAAAGAAAGCAACATGGCAACTGATGGCTATTCAACTAATACAATAAATGCACACAAGAAATTTGTTTTAACAAACTCTGGTCGGATTTATTGTTATCTCAACTCTCTGAGTGTCCCACATTGGGCACCAACAAAGACTGCTGTGGTCTGGCCTCAGGTGGCAATAAACAACCATGTGGCAGCCGCTCTCTCAGCTCCCCTCAACACAGCCATGAGGGGAGAATCGGAAGAAAAAGGCATGGGTTGGGACTAAGGCAGTTTAACAGAACAGCAAAGAGAACAAGAGAACAACAACTATAACAGTGACAGAGGAATATACAACTATGATTACAATACTGCTGCTAACTGACCATGCCCAGGATGCCCCAGCCAGCTCCTGGTCTGCGACTTCCTGCACCCTCCCCTGGCCAGCTCCCAGCTACCCCTGGGCATGGCTCACTTGGGATGGAATACCTGTGTCCTTGCTAGATCCCGGTGGGAATTAGCCCTATCACCACTAGAACCAGGACAACATGTCTCATTATGTGAGGTGATATCCAAGCATGGAATAAATAAAACTTCTCCCTCTGAAGTTCCATTCATTTCTGTATAACGCAGCCACACAGGAGAAACTGCAACGAAACAATGGGATCATACTGAGTAGTAAAGATCTTGGCATACCAGCAACTTAATCTAAATAAAGTTATTCTCTTATGAACTGTCACCAAGTTTAGACAAAAGACTGGGATGTATTCAGTGAGATATTTCCCTGGGAATTATTAGGATTTGCTATGGTGGCAGATGTATTCAGTGAGATATTTCTCTGGGAATTATTAGGAATTGCTATGGTGGCAGATGTATTCAGTGAGATATTTCTCTGGGAATTATTAGGAATTTCTATGGTGGCAAGAATGGTAACATAAATAAAACCACAAAAGTCTTTTTTGGAAATGCAGGTAGGCACAGCAATTTATTCTTTAGGTGCAAAGTGTTGATCTATAAAGGTAAGCCCAAAACTTGTGCAGATATTCTAGGAAGAAAAGAAAAAGAGAGAAAGACTAAAGAAATATTGAAAAGGTTCATTTTGACTTTTAAGGATAGATTCAGAAATGGATTTAAGATTCAAGAAACATAAGTCTTTGTACCAAGAGATTATGACATATACAATCCTTGTGCAGCAAGTAGGTAAATGCTAAAGGAGTATCTTTATGTTCCATTTTCCCCCTTTTTTTTCTTTTTTCCCTTTGTCTAAAGCAGTATTTAGTTCATCTATCAAAACATAACTGGACAACCAAAGGACATCACACCCAGAATATCACATAGACTAATCGCTAAAGCTTGTTCAGCAATGAGATATGGCAGACTGAAACCGATTTTCTCTATGTGTTAGGTACTTATACACTGGAGAAGATTCACAGCTGCTGAATCATGGAGACAGTTTTCCCTGCTGTATTTGTAAATAGTGTTTAAATCACCTTCTCAGCTTAATCTTTGGCTTTCTTAACATGTTCAGTTGGGAACATGCTTCATTCAATTCAAAATTATTTCATTCAGTTTAAATGTGTTCATGGAATCATAGAATCACAGAATTGTCAGAATTGGGAAGGACCTCTAGGGATCATCTAGTCCGACTCCCCTGCTAAAGCAGGATTGCCTAGAGCACATCACTCAGGAATGCATCCAGATGGTCTCGAAGGTCTCCAGAGAGGGGGACTCCACAACCTCCATGGGCAGCCTGTGCCAGTGCTCTGTCACCCTCACCAGAATGAACCTTTTCCTCATGTTCGAATGGAACTTCCTCTGTTCCAGCTTGTGGCCCTTGTCACTGATTGTCACTGGTAACCACTAAGAAGAGTCCAGCTCCATCCTCCTTCAACCCACCCTTCAGATACTTGTAAGCTTTAATAAGGTTTCCCCTCAGCCTTCTCTTCTCCAGGCTAAAGACTCCCAGCTCTCTCAGCCTTTCCTCAAAAGGGAGATGCTCCAATCCCTTAATCATCTTTGTTGCCCTACACTGGACTCTGTCCAGTAGTTCCCTGTCTCTCTTGAACTGGGGAGGCCAGAACTGGATGCAGCATTCCGGTTGCGGCTTCACCAGGGCAGAGCAGAGGGGAAGAATGACCTCCGTCCCTACCAGCCACACTCTTGCCTATGTAGCCCAGGATTCCATCGCCCCTCTTGGTGACAAGGGCACAGTACTGGCTCATGGATAGTTTACTCTCTACCAGGACCCCCAGACCCTTCTCCTCAGAACTGCTTTCCAGCAGGTCTGGTCCTTGCCTATATCAGTGCTTGGCATTCTTCCTCCCCAGGTGCACCACCCTACTCTTGCCCTTGTTGAACCTCATTAGGTTTTTCTCTGCCCAGCTCTTCAGCCTGTCCAGGTCAAGCTGCATGGCAGCAGAGCCCACTGGAGTGTCAGCCACCCCTCCCAGTTTGGTATCATCAGCAAACTTGCTGGGGATACACTCAATTCCCTCGTCCAGGCTATTGATGAATGCGTTGGTTGTTTCATTTTCTTTAAATTGCTTTGCATCAACCCTAAACTGAAATTAGTTGCATTCTGTTTTTTTCTCTCACTTCTTAGAAGTCAACATCAGTAGGATGTTTCTCATTCATACCAGACATAAACAAGATAGTGATTAAGCCATGAGGACATGAGAAAGTACAATTTAACTCTGACCAGGACAGTATGGAGGGGGAGCAGAGGAGGAAATCAGGAGCTAAACCTCAGCAAGAAAAAATGACTGTAACACCAATGTCTCCAGCGGGCATGAGCAAGGCAAAAGGAAAGCCAGAGGAAAGTGGTAATGAGAGTGAGATGAAAGTTTAATGGGTGAACAAAAAAGGCTGGTCTTAGTGAATATACATAGCAGGAGAGGTCCAGATTTACATTCAGTCATTGTAGAAGGAACATGGAAAAGTTTCAAGATCCCAGTTATAGTGGGAAAGACAATTGGTCTGATTCCCATTCATGCGTTCATTGGTTGCCCTCACATGCTGTACAGAAAAAAAAAAAACAAACAGTGAGTGGAGATTTACAGAAGCTGCACTGGCAGTTTCTGGCCCTCATTGTTCTTCTTTTGTGAGGTTGTGGGTGGCTTTGGTCAGAGGCATGAGATGTTTGATTTTTCAAATCTCTGCGAAGTAAACATACAAAGCTGGTAACAGCATTTGTAAATTAAAGAATACTTTAATCTTCAGTGACAGATTTATGAAATATTGCTTTAAATTCTCCTTCATGATGCTCAGCCAAATGAGTTTATTTTGAAGAGAAAAACAATTTAAAAGAAGCCATAGATTGTTTTGGCTATTGAAGATTATAAATTACCTCTAACTAAATTTTGTCAGTAGAATATGTTGAAATATTTAGATAAACATGTTTTTTGACATTATTTACAGAATAATCCCATTCCACAGACTGCTAGTTACAAAAGGATGACACAGGATGAATCATTAAGGGGCTGGTAATCTTTTTGCTGCCATGAATGATATTGGTAGAGGATGAAAAAATTAGGCTGCTTTTTGCTTTTTTTCTTTTTTAGTATGGTACAGTGCTAGGCAATCAAGGCAATGCATTCGAATTCTAATGGTAAAAATACTGTAAACATGTAAAAATTTATCTTGATTTGGCACATGCTGTTGCTAAATTTATATTTATTAGGATGCAAAAGAAAACCTTTCGAGATACAAGCAAGAATTGTCTTGCCTAAGTTAAATGTCTAGCAATGAATCTTGCCCAAATTCTTCACAAGTCACCAGTTTTTGGACCCATAGTCTCATCAAAATGCTATTTACAGTCCCAGCCTTTTGTGGAGATACATTTTTAAGGGTACAGTTGCAATTTACACAATTGATTTTTAGTTTCTCCTTATTATCCTCAGGACTAAGCACACAAATCAATAAGGTGAAATATTTTTCACTAACCAAAATATGCCTGTGGCAGGTATCAGTAGTATGCACCCTATATGTATTCCAAGAAGTCTGTGAGTGAACCTATCCTGGAGACACACACTGTTTTGCTTACAAGCAAGGGGTCTCTGCCAGCCACTCAGGTTTCACATCCAGGCTGCTGGGAGTGCACATCCCCCAGTCCTTGCTGCAGGCACAGCTCCATTTCCCAGTTTATTTCACTCGCCCCAGAGTGTCTGGAACAGCTTTCTGGAACAGGTGCATAGCATAGTGCCGCTTAGGGCTAATCTGTATCTGTCCACACATTTTGGCTGGAGACGATAGCTAGCCTAGAGTTGCTGCTGTCTGAGCTGAAGAAAGAAAAGTAATGCACTTAGCAAAATGTTAGCAAACAGCTCCATTTTATTAAATGTTAATTATTTCTTATTATTTTAATATTTATTTTTATATTAAAATATAATATAAAATATATAATACAATTAATTAAATATTAAATTAAATACCATGTTCTTTCTCCTGTTCTTCATTATTTTAGGCCCCAAATAGAGACAGGGGAAAACAATAACTCCTTAAAAATTATATAAATATGTTCCCTCAAGATTGTGCCTAGTGCGTGTCTCTGCAAATTGCCAGATGTGAAGGACTCTACTTTATTTCTGTTTATGCAAATTATTAGGCAAATAAAGATGGTTTTGGAGTGAGAAAGGAGAAAAATAACTTCAAAAGCACAGTTGGTTCTCCAAGATTTGTACAAACTCATATTGTCTCTTACCATGGGTTAAAGAAGACTGAACTGCATAATCCACTAAGCTCAAATTTTCAGGGTTCTTCATGTTTTCAAAGTATGGGTTTAACTGAAGAGCACTACTTGCTGTCCAATTAAAATTGTATTTCCCCAGTTTCAGTCAAGATTGACCTCTTAAACAGTAAAGCAACTAAAGGTGTCTGTGGTTCACTCCTCTGTCACTTTACTTTCCAGTTTGCCAGCCCCCACATTTTTATCATAAGATTTTGAGAATTTTGGTCTCTGCCATGAAGCTTCCTTGCTTTGAGGGGGTCTGTACTTCATAGTGACATATAGAGTAATACATACTCTACTGACTCTGCCTTCGTACATGTGCACGTTCTGTTATGTGTCTACAGCTCTTAGAGTGAATAATAGCTCTCAAATATCCCTGGGTGTCTGTAAAGTCTGCATGTACAAGGCAGCCTGAATCTTTGATATATTGTTTTTACTCAATCACTTTTTTGTTTCATTTGGTTCCTGTACTTCCTCTCTTTGCTTTGTTATTGAGCTATGTCTTTTCCTCTTGCAGCAGTAATGTGCCATGATGGAAGTTGTCCCTCTGGGAGGGCCTCTATCGCTTGAAGACATAGCACGGTCAGGCTCTGAGCCTTGATTTGGGTGTGTCTGAGATGCTGTGCTATCAATGGAAAATTATAATTGGCTATATTTACTATAAAGCATCACATAGTATGCTTTATAGTAAAGCATACTATGTGCTAACATAGTATGTGCAAACTATGTGCTAACATGCAGTAAAGTTGCTAACAAAAGGTGCCTCTCTCTTTAATGTGAAGGAGGAATCAGACATAATGCTTCTGCCTCGATTTTCCAGTTTTGCATAGCACATACAAAAACCACCATAATCCCATTAGTATTAATATTCAAATTTTTTACCTGACAGAATTGAAGAAAACAGACTAAACAGTTTTTGGGTTACCTTTGAGATTTCTACCAGTTCGGTTTATAAAAATGTATCCTTTCTAATGACTGACTAGCTGATTACATGCAGAAACTCAAATGGTGTACTCAAATGGAAAAAAAAAAAGCAATATAAAGTCCTACCACAATTACAGACTAAAAAACTCTCATGTGGTATTACTAATATTGCACATAACTTTTTCAGGCAGAAGACTTCCTGACTCTTTCCCCAATTTAAACAAGGATGGTGTCTCCTAATTCAATAAGGTAAAACTATTTCAGCAACAGGACTGCTTCAATTTCCGATGCACCTCTACAGCTCCCATCTTTATTAGTACACCACCTGTTAAAATCCTCAAAATACTTCTGCATACTGTGAACAACCATTTAATTTTAAAAGCTCATTATAAAGTGTAAATAAATGCATAGCTACTGCATAATGATGTTTTACTGGCAATTTGAGTAAAGCAGAAAGCTAATCTTCACAATCAAGCATTTATTGAGCTGCCTAACACAGTGGCATCCTGTTCTTGGCAAGGGCTAAACTGTACTAATATACA
Source organism: Jacana jacana (assembly GCA_013400555.1). Classification (NCBI taxonomy): domain Eukaryota; kingdom Metazoa; phylum Chordata; class Aves; order Charadriiformes; family Jacanidae; genus Jacana; species Jacana jacana. The sequence continues at coordinate 22,517 of VZTM01001411.1, forward strand.
GTTGTTTTGGGTTAATATATTTTTTTAACTAACACTAAAATTACAAATGCCTTATAAACAAGCATGCATTGGGTTCCTGGAATGCTATTTAGCGTTGTCATTGTTTGCGATGGACTGGCCACAGATGCTCTCCCCTACCTCTCTCTCTCCAAGGAGAGGAGGGAGAGAGAGAAAGGGACTAATGAGTTTGGGAAAAAAAACAAATTACTTTAATGAAAATATGAATCAATTAATAAAACAGTAAAAAAGAAAATAATTGCATATATGCAATATATACAAAGCAATATCAAGCTCCTAAGATGATGACTGAGGCGTGGGGAAATTCCCAGACTGGACTCAGCAATGGACAGGATGAATTCCAGACCTGGATTCAGGAACACATGGATCAGTTTTGGGTCACGCCCTCCTCCTCACAGATGCAACTTCTTTACGCTTTTCTGCTTCCAACCCCCCAGTGAGGCAAATAACAAAGTTAGCTAACCTTGGTTGTTATAGCAATAAATATAAGCAAGAGCCTCTCTGCAGACCATTCCTTAGCATAAATTACAAATAATCAGTCTCATCATTCTGAGAACGAACTGTCTGGACAATATGCTGTTAATTTCAGAGAGTTCAGTTAGTTTGAAGAGACTTAGTTAAAAAGTAAAATTACTGAACAGAAAATTGGTTCTGTTTTACCTCAAAACAGGACAATCATATATTTGTCAAAGGAGTTGCACAAATGATAATTATATTACAGTTTGCAACATTCGGTCTTCAAAGAGTGTATTGGGATTCGTTCATATATAGTAGGTGAGCTTGGCAGCCCTAACAGGCTTCCATGGGGTCAGTGCTGGGATGTCTGCATCCTGCTTTTCTAGCTGTAGCTCTTGGACACAAATGTCTCTATTGTAATCTCATGCTCTTTGGGTCTCATCTGGCTTATTCAAGAAATAATTTTCATATCATGCTTTGAATTTCAGACCCTGAATTCTAAGGAACAAACTTTCAAAGAATTAACTGAATAAAAATTCTTCCTGAATTACCTCAAGTTGATTTAAAACCAATAATACTGTTTCATAGGAATGAAGAGTATTTTCTTGAAACCTGCCAAATATTGATCTCATGTTGAATCTATTCCCATGTTAATTCTAAGTGATATTTCTCTACTGTAACAGAAACAAAATTTAGACAAAAGTACCAAATCTTTCTTATCTCACTTAAGTGAAAAGTCAGAATGATGCCATATATTTTTCAGTGGTGCATCAGAATAAAGAGAAGATACCTGAATTCTATTCTTTCAGAGCTGTGTTAAAGAGGACTTAAAAACTATCTACAAATGAAGACATAAATCTCTTGACCTTTAAAATTGGATAAAAACAACAGTGACAGGTTATTTTAAACTGTCTCAAGTTAGTACAAATATGTAGAAATAATTTAAAAGAAATCAATAAAAGAAATCTACAGAATCTATAATTCCATTTTGAATTACAGGTGGTGATATAACCTGAGTTGGCCAATGCAGTGCAAACAGTTGTGTTGAATATAAGAAATATTTTCAACAAAAAGGGGGATATATATTTAGAAAAAAAATATTATATAATATATATTATTTAATCTTGACCATTCACAAACAAAATTATTCATTTTGCTTAGGAAAAAAATAATTGTAAAAAGATATAATACAAAATTAAATATTTAAATAAATAAATTAAAATTAAATATTTTGTTCAGTTCACAATTCAAGTTTAAGTATCATATCAAAAATTAATTTATAGACAGGCTACTGCTCCAATCTGCTACCGAATATTTTTCACATTCCTGAAAGTGGTCCATTGTTGATTCTTCCTGCTTTGTTCTTCCTCAAACCCTTTTAGTTTGTGGAACTTCTACTGAAAACTGCATGAAAATGGGAAAGAAGTTCCTCCTCATATTTAGATGGAACTTTTGTTCAAGTTTGAGCCCGTTTCCTCTTGTCCTGCCACTGGGCACCACTGAAAAAAGACTGGCCTCATCCTCTTGACATCCACCCCTTAAGTATTTATAGGCATTGATCCTGATCAGATACCCCCTCAGCCTTCTCTTCTACAGACTGAAAAGGCCCAAGTCCCTCAGCCTTTCCTTGCAAGAGAGATGTTCTAGTCCCCTAATCATCTTTGCAGACCTCTGCTGTACCTTCTCCAGCAGTTCCCTGTCCTTCTTGAACCGGGCAGCCATGAATTGGGCACAATACTCCAGATGGGGCCTCACTGGGGCAGAGCAAAGGAGGGGGGATGACCTCCCTCAACCTGCTTGTCTCGCCCTTCTTGATGCGCCCCAGGAGGCCATTGGCTGCCTTGACCACAAGGGCACAGTGCTGTCTCGTGGTCATCTTGTTGTCCACCAGGACTCCCAGGTCTTTTTCCTCAGAGTTGCGCTCCAGCAGGTCAGCCCCTAATCTGTACTGGTGCATGGGGCATGGGGTTATTCCTCCCCAGGTGCAGGACCCTACACTTGCCCTTGTTGGATTTCAGGTTCCTCTCTGCCCAACTCTCCAGACTGCCCAGGTCTCACTGTATGGTGGCATAGCCTTCTGGTGTGTCAGCCACCCCTCCCGGTTTTGTATCATCATCAAACTTGCTGAGGCTATGTTCCATCCCTTCATCCAGGTCATTGATGAATATACTGACGAGGACTGGGCCTGATATTGACCCTTGGGGAACATCAGTTGTTATGTTAGAAACTAATTTAAAACAAATCTTTTCTGATTTAGTGCCTTTTCTGGGATACTTTGGAATTAGGAGAAATTAAATCAAATTATTTATGGTTTGTAGTAAATCACAAACTTGCTCAGCAACAATCTGTCATTGTGAAATGCAGATATTTTATAACTGAAATTTCTGATACATTTTTATTTCTTTATTCCCAAGCTATGTGAGTTTTGTCTGATATACATCTCTGGCAATTTACCTTATATTTTAAAGAATTAATTAATAATGAATAATAATTTGGATCCTATAGCAACTCTATAATGATATATCAAATAAGATTTCAATGTTATGTATACGTGCTTTTTAAAGACCTTCAGCATACACATTTTTTTCACGTACAATGAGAACTCTCATTTTCATGTACAATAAGAACTGTACAATGAGAACTTCAATTTAATTCATCCTCTATTGTGAAGCCATACAGTAATTGGCCTGCTTTCAGACACTATCTTCAACTATTACACAGCTCCTCCTCACACTCTTACTATTCTTTTAGTTCATCTTGCTTTGGAAATAGAATTTATTTTCTGTTAGGGGGAAATCTACATGCTTTCAGATCTTGAATCTTAATTTGTTTAAATTAATCTGACTACTCACCTGGACATGTTCCTCTGTGAAGTGCTCTAGGTGTTCCTGCTCTGGCAGGAGGATTGGACTAGATGATCTTTCAAGGTCCCTTCCAATCCCTGATATTCTGTGATTCTGTGTAAACCCAAGTAAACTGCGGTTGCATGAACTGTGTAACCAGTAGGGTGTTCACTGAACTTCAAAAGTATCCAACTAGTAAAAAACTATCAAAATTTGGGTTTGCATAATGCTCTCCTTTCTGATTGTTTCTGTGTTATTGTAACATAACCTGGACCATCCAATTTCACTTATGTTTCATATTCTGAAAACAGCAAAATAACCAGTAGCAAAGAAGATATGAAGGGAAATATGCAGCAGCAGAAATAAATGTTTAACCTTTTCCCTTTGAAGTTTTGTATAAAAGAAGAAAGCACAGAGTAAGAACCTTTCCATAGAGATGCATAGGACAAAGCTTTTGGAACACGGGAACAGCTATGTTCCAGCAGATCTCCAAGATCTGCTGGTCTTGTGCAGAAAGCCTTAATGAAGGCTCCCTCACTTGTCTCTGCTTCAGCAACTTTTAATAAAAGCAAGTGAGCTATACTGTAATCATGACTTATTAAGCAGTTTCAAAACCTTTTTGGTGGTAAACACCATCCTGGGTCTTCTGATGAAGGTCAGAATCAATGCATGCGAGCACAATCAAACCTATATATGTTACAGAAAAAAATGTCCTTTATTGTCCCATTTGGCTGGTGCCAGGCTCTAGAAGTTTCAATTTAGGGAAAGATCATTTGAGAATAATATGTCCAACAGGTGGCACCCATCTGACTGGCATCCATCACTTGGATGCTTTTGAAGAACTTACATTATCAGCCATGTCCACCTCCAAAGGATATGGGCTTCAGAATAGTATCTGGAGCATTTAGGAATTCAAATGCATATTTGAAGCTGCCACATGAACTAGTGTTGGTTCAAAGATGGTTGGCTATGTCATTACACAGTTTGCATAAAATAAATTAATTAAACAATATGACAAAGCTGTCTACAATTATTTTTTATTACTTTCTTAAATATGTCTATAAAATTGTAAAGTGCCCATTGTACAATACCCACCATCTTCCTTAATTTCATTTAATGATTCTGAGTTACAGCACCTCCATACATGGAGCATGACTGTGCATGTATGCATTTGTGTGTCTGTGTTTTGGGTTTAAAGCTAAATTTTATAATTTGGAAAAATTTAATTTGAAGAAAGAAATGTTTTTCAAGAATTTAATGACTGGTACTGTCCAAAACCAAGCTGATGGCTGGTCCCTGTCTACACTTTTTGTAGCCACTGAGTGAGCTCAAACACACTGTGCTGTCAGATGAAAGTCTAATTTCAAGTGCATTATTTTTAATTCTTTATTTCCATTGGTCTTTCTGGTATTTTGTCACTGAGATGCTGTGGACCATGGATGCTGAATGTGAGACATTTAGCAAACAAGCGAGCTAGATGCCAAATATGAAGTTCCTTCCACTTTCAACCCTGATATTTCAGCAGTGCTCTGTTTTACAGGACAAGTCTAGATAATAAGCGTCAGCAAACCCAGGTCCATAACCCTCTCCTTGTGTCAGTGTGTGCTACAATCCCATAACTGTCTTGGATTTATTTACTCCAATATATTAAATTCTTACTTATTCTGGTGAGCTAAAAACTGGGTATAATACTCAGGTGTGGTCAAGTGCAGAGTAAAAGGAATTAATCACATCAATTGACCTGCTGCCTACCATCTTGATAGAAGCATGCAAAAACCTGCTTTTCAGCTTGTTGGTCTCCAGTGTGTGCTGTTGCATGGGGTTGCTGTCTCCCAGCTGTAGGAGGTTGTTTTTGTCACTGTTGAACTTAATGGGGTTTCTGTTGGCTCGTTTTTCCAGTCTGTCAAAGCCACTTTGAATGTCAATTCTACCCAATTTTTAAATAAGGAGTAACACATCATCTGGAAGAGAAATTATAACTGCATTATAATTTAAGAACTTAAAAGCTTCTATGTTGAGCTGTCCAATATCTTCTCTCTGACAATGGTCAGCAAAGGGCCACAAATCAAGGAAATTTAAACTTGTTGTTGTTCTTCCCATGAGCAATTACTGTACCAAATCAGTAGTTTAGGGACTTCTTAACTTTGAATATGCATTTTGACCTTTCTCTTCAATAGCAGGAAAGGAATCCATACTACTTATATTTTTTACTGACAAACCTCCTGTAGCAATTAATTCATAATCTGATAATGGATTACGCAACAATCCTCGTTGTTTAAACTTGCTTCCATATAATGTTTTTCTGTTCTACTTCTTGCACATCGAGAAATGGAAAAGACTAATTCGCAGCTCAGTTTGTGCACCATTCCTACTTCTTTAGTCCCAGTCTATTTCACCTTTGCTTTCAGAGTAGGGTGTTTAAGTGTTTTCTGTTTCACTCTTCAATGCTTTCCTAGCAGTTTCTAACATTTGACTGGCATTTTTGACTGTTGCTAAGCAATGAGCTGGCATTTTTGCATAACCCTATCCAGGAACTTTAACATTTCTCCTGTGAGTGGCAATAGGTAATTAACCAACATTGTGGATTTTTAATAACAATTTGAGTTATTTTTCATTACATGCTATTTTATTTTTATTGACACTGAGTTCCCATTTTACTGCCCTGGCATCTGCAAAATCTTCAGCCAGCTTTTCTTTAGAGTACTCTGAGCGATCCTATATGGGAAAGGCCATGCCACAGCCAAGCCTTTACAGGCAAGAAATTGTTTCACTGAAACTCACTTAATTCAAAATCATAGGATGAAAAGATTTTTATACTTAAATGCAGCTTTCTATTCATAGCTGCATACCATGAGCCCCATTTATACAGCTTGAGGTCTTAGGGTAATAGAGCATAAACCACAGTGTTATAATTGGCCCATGTCCTGTCTGTATTTCCCAAAGCTGAAAGCATTTTTCTTGCCTGGATTCAGAATGGTTCCAGCAGCAGCAGCCGCTGGCTTTGAACTGCTCCTCTGTCATACACATACATAAGTGCTCTCTTAACATAGCAGCAACTTCCAAAGTTACACTGACTTGTGAGTGAGTGAGTCATCTAATGGACATCCACATATCCATGGCTGCTCCCACAGTCTTGGATGGCTGGAGTGGAGAAGATCCTCTCCACATCCCTTCTGCAGTTCTTCTACATTCCTGATGTCATAGCACTTTTATGCTCAGTACTGGTCAATTAAACTGACTCAAAGTCCTGTTTGTGCTCCTGGAGTGACCCTCAACAACCATCAGAATGTATCAACAAGGAAGTTGATAATATTTACTAAGCATGAGGTAACATGAAATTCAGAAAAGAAGACTGTTCTACAAGCAGTTTCGGTCAAATACCTAGCCAGACAGGATGCAAATGTTTTCATGTATTAGCAATAGCAACTGATATTAGACTTGAAGTACCACTGGCAGTCAGTGGGTGTCTTGGTTTTGCCAGCCATAGCTGT
>VZTM01001412.1:10186-23837 GCA_013400555.1 Jacana jacana
ACCAGTGAAAGACTTATGAGTCACAGCATGCCTTAAAAGAGAAGAACAAGGGCTGCAGCCTTCCCTACTGAAGGACTGTTGTAAATACATAGGCACAGCAACATGACACCCAACACAACGGTCTGGTAAGCATGTAGTGATAATTTTCAAGTGGATTTGTGGCAGATAACTTATTATACTCCCTCTTACCTAAACACTACATCCCTAACTCAAGAAAGGTTATATGGGTGCTCTAGCCAGCTTTATATCTTACATAGCAGCTCTAAAATGATGTTCTTGAAATTGAGCTTTTTATTTCTTTAAAAAGTTTTCTAGCTTTTTCTTTTTTAATATTCTTCTGACACTATTTGCATACTGACTCCACCAGTTTTGAGCAACACCACCTGTGTGACACAGACTACAGAAGGTATGTCTACTTCAGGCAATACGTCTTCAAGCAAGATGGATTGCCCCCATACATTTCACCTCAGAAGCAGTATCTCCACATATAGTCTATGCATGCCAACCACACTGCAAAGACTGCTTGTCAAGGCAACTGATGGTAAAGGTACTGTGATTCCATACAGATATGCAATGTATGTAAATCTGCAGCAGCAAACAAAAAGGTCAGGATGAAGTTCCTTTGCTTCCTAATCTTGTGAGAATTGCTGCTGATGGTGCTTGTGTACATCACCATGACAGCTCATAAGAAGGTATATGACCTAACTGACAGACGTCAGGTGCTTAAGCTCCTACCTGAGCAGGACATCAGTATGNAAGGAGCTTCCCTAGTTACCTAAGAGGCAGTCTGCAAGGGAACCTTGCTAGTTGCCTCCTCTGTCCTGGATGGAAAGGACCTTGTCAGCGCTGCTGAAATGAGGTAATTATTACCACTGCACCATACAATGCAATCTCATTTCAAAACATTATTACTCTTGTTCACCAGCAAAGTCTAAAAGGGAAAACAGGAGAGCACCAACTAAATAGTATTGACAGTTTCAATTTAATAAACAAAAGTTTTATGAGTATTGTTAATCAGAGTCATTCAGATTTTGAAGACTCCTGAAAAATATTTCAGCCCTCCAAAAAGAACACTTGAAGAGATTAGTCAGATGAAACATCTTTGTGAGTCCTGAACACAAACTGATCATTATATACTGGGGGGGGAGCGGGGGGGAGCATCCTCCTATGTTCATAAACACACACACTTCTACTGATATTAACAGACAGAAAGCCAGACTCATTAGTGTTGTATATTTATCTATTTAATTTTTTTTAGTCTGGGGATTTCTTGGATAAATTTAATTAAACTGTGCCTGTGCTTTCACGCTTTGAGAGCTTAGCCTGGGTGGTTGAAATGTGTGTGTTTATTTGATAGTCTGTTCTGGTCGCTTAACAGACTTGGATGGGAGGGGCGAAGAAAGGAAGAAAGAAGGCACATCCCCAAAGTCATTTGTACTAAAACCTGCATTTATGCTTCACTCAACATTTACATAATATCATTAAACTTAATTGTCTGACTATAAAATAACAGAAACTTATTTTAATTCAAATAATGTGGTCACTCCAATTAGCACTATATAGAGAGGACACAACATTTTTTCCTTTCTTTACATTTTGCAATGTAAAGTAGGTTATGTACCTTTGCATGTGTCTGTAATTCATCAGTACTAGCCTAGAAACTGAATGCATAATATGACTTTGGCAAGAAGGTAAGAATACACAACACATTTTTTAATTTATTGTTATCTAATTGCTGACTCTTTTTCTGGAACAGCCATCATTTCTCTGTTTTTCAGGTTTTTTCCACTGTGAACTCTGAAGTAGGTAATCTCACATCTGAAGTGCTTATTTGGGCCTAAAAATTGAGGATAAAATCTAGGTCCTGCTGTAGTTGAAGGGAGTTTTGTCACTGATTTCAAAAGTGTTATAATTGCACCTTGTGAAATTTAAAATCCTTGCCTGGTGAATCTTGCATATGTTTTCCATGAATACCCAATTCTGTCAGCTCTGAAATACTAAGTGTAAGTATTAGGGGATGCTGCAGGAAAAGTTTAGGATAAAAATGGAGCACTTGGTTTAGTTGGAAACAAATCTGTATGGCACTTGAGCGAGAGGGCAAATTTGGAGTGGCTATGAAAGAAGTAAGGGAGAAAATAGAAAGGCTGTAATGTCAGCAATTTACTCAACTATCAACTTCACGTATGCATTGTAACACACTGCATGTGAAGAGCTGTACCATTTCACAAGCTGATAAATACTGCTACAAAAATCTTTAAATGTGCGGTTTGGTTAAGATCCTTTTCATCACTGAAAGCCACACAGAACATGGAAAAGCAGTTCTAATTACTGTCACTTTTCTGTTCATCCTTATACTTTCCAGGGGGAAAAAAAATATTGCAATAATGATTTCTGACGTTTTACCTCCCTTACTATGATGATCAAATCCTTTCAGTACATAATCAGTCTGCTGTAAATTTTTACCTAGAAAGAGGCTCTGGAGCAAAAACATGAGCAAAAATTCACTAAGGAAGAAATAAAACCCTATTTTCATCAAAAAAACCCAAACCCAAAAGTACTCAACTAGATGTGCAACAACAAAGTTTAAGCCATTATTTCACTTTATAGTATTTCAACCAGAGTCACACATCTCTTGACTCTGGTAAAATCAAAATAATACCCTTACAGGCCTATTAGTTTATATGCAGACTACAGATTCATAGGGAGGAGGAGATACAAAAGTGGAAAGCAAGATAATCCCATGTTCAACAACACAAACCAGTTACATTTAGGTGGACTGCAAAGTTACCTAGGTTTGCCCTGATTTAGCAACATTAGCACAAGGTCAACCAAGTTTTGTATGCAAGTATCATGCATGATAGGCTAAGGGGCTCATTTCCTTCCATCTCATATTCAGCCAAACTATTATATTCACACAAGACCTTCTGTGAACCAGCACACACTTTTGCCCATATAGATAGCTAAACACCTAGAGTATGCCACACACTAACATAGAATAAAAGTGTGTGAACAAACCTTTGCATTACATTCTTATAGATGCAAATTATAATCATCTCCTCTTTTACCTTCTGGCAGGAACAAGGACATCCCTATGGACTCTGCTCCTTTCCACAAGAGAAATATGGATAATCCAAATCACCAGACAGGCTGACAGCACAGATTAGCTTTTACTGGATATGCTTTTCTCAAACTCAGATATTTTTCAGTTATCCATGTAATTTAACTAGTCCTGTCCCACCAGAACTATTTTTGCTGCAGAAAGGTGGTTGCACCCAATATCCATTCATCTCTCTGTTGCTGTAATTAATGCTAAGCTCCAAATTGGATTAGCCATGTAAGGCAGCTCCATAAACAAGTTAATAGGATCTCTCTGCTAACAACACTGGTACCAATATCCAATTACTGTAGCCAGGTATTAATCTAATGCTGTTAATCCATCAGATTCTAAAATTTAAAGCACAGTGTTGTAACATTTTAATACAATTAAAAAGTAATTTTTGCCCTTGACTAAAATATGTGTACCAATTAATGTTTTATTTTGATATTACAGTAATGGATATGTAGAAATCAAATAGAAAAACAAACTCAGCTCAAGGTCTGGGACTTCTGTAACTGCATTAGTCAAACAGTGATTTTGACGTTTGTTTTTTTTCTTACCTGTTAGGTAGAATAAGACAAATGTGTCCAACCCATTTCTTTGGATAAAGTCAAAAAGTCAAAAGTCAAAAAGTCATAAAGTCAAAGTTTCTAACAATTCTTCTAAATTTCTTTGAAAAACAATTAATAAAAATAATAATTACTACTACCAGAATCCACTGTGGATTTTTGATAAAGAAAAAGACTGTTATTTTTTTTAAAACTATTCTCTTTTAGCTTCTTTTACCCAAATGTTAAATATAGCCTATCAAAGAAGATATGGTGTATCATTAAAAAGAAAGCCAACAGGTTACTTAGTATAGACCACAGATTGTATCAGCCACCTGATTAGCTTTTGATGTTCTGTATAAGAAAGGGACTAGACCAGTAGCCCAAATTCTGTTTGCTTGCTCACTTTTAGCACAGCAAGTTATGAGCTTGCTAACTGCTTACACTCTTGGGCACAGGAAGCTATTGTAGTGCATCAAGATACAGAAAGATGAACACAAAATTAAAGAAACACTAAAATTTGCAATCTGGGCAGCACAGTTATCTCTCAAAAAACTCCATTGTTCTTTGAACATCCTTCCCACTGTTTTTAAAAAAGAAACAATAGCTCACTTAACCATGGATTTTACATTTCTGAACAATTACTAATTGCATTCTTCTTCCCAGTCAAATGTGTTCGGCTCAGTCCAGATAGGCAAGAAGATGCACTTTCCTGGGGCACTAGATGCAGGCACTCTCACACTTCCTATGGACACCATGCTCAGGACCTAATGGGGGGACCCATGTCTCTGCACCGCAATGAGTGTCTGGTGTGTGCCACCAGGCTGCAGGGGATGGCCAGGACCCTGTTGCCACCTCACTGTTCCCAGGGCAGTGGTGGTGCTGCTGCTAGCTGTTGATGGGAACGATGGAGAGGGAGTGCAGAGAAACTAGTCACAGCTGTAAGCAAGCCAGATCACAGTGCAAGGTTTACAGGCCATCATATGGCTAAGGGATTCAGCTTGCCCTGAAGCAGAAAGAGCTTTTAACTTAGAGTATGATCAAAAGACTGATCTCAAGAGTCTGAGGGATAAAGGAGACATTAATTAGGGGTATAGCAATAGACGCCACCTCAGTTACGTCTTGAGTTTCTGGTTAATTTTAAGGATGAAAAAGAAGCATAACAGATAACAGACAACAGAAACTAAACTGAAATTGCTAAAGCATAAATCAATAGTGTGAGGCTGGTGTACAAGTCAGAAATCTGCGGCACAAAAGCAGATGCAAGTAGAAAGAGACATCAAGGGTACAGAGAAACCACAAGAAGTAGAGGGGTAAATAACATCAGTTTCAAAAGTTTAAGAGAAAGAAAAGTGCATGTATGGGGACACGTAGAAAAGTTTTCAGTCCATCTGATCCAGCTAACAGACACATTAGATAGACACTTAAAGAACTGACAGAAGCACTCTCATGGAGAAACAAGGAAATAGTGAAAAAAAACACAAAAACCAAAAACCTTAAAGGCCGGGGTCTTACAGACCAGGAACACGAAGGAAGCACAACTGCATGACAAACATATAAACCCATAGATTCAGAAGTTGCAGGGTTACATTGCAAGTGTGGTAGGGCACAACTAACATTTCCTGGCTGCCAATTTACTTAATGTGGCTGTGCTGCTTCTTGACCTGAGTAGGTGTATTCACTTTAGCACTTATTCTTCTAGTACTAACTTACTGACTCAGGTTGATCTGGAAGCATAAATCTGCTCCAATGCACAGCACTGCTATGTCCTGCAACTCTTGATACAGAAAACAACTCTACTCATGTCTACATTCTATTTCCCTTGTGAAAAATCAATAATTTGAAAAAGACTTCAAAATTGGTGATATAAAGATAATAAACATATCATTCATCAGCTTAAGTACTATTAAAATGATAGATAATAGTATTTGCCAGTAAATTCCCAAAGAAGTACTCCTAACTTTCTCTTCCATGGGAGATACTAGCTAAGATTAAAAACTTGTAAAAAAATATTATCACATTATTACAACTCTAAGGTACAAATCAATTTCTTCTTGTACAGCGTAAACTTTAAAACAGCACAATTGCAGGACTGTGACTTGTTAGTCCATCCTTTTCTGATATCCCTCATAAACTTTCTTTACAGTAATAGGAAAACCCCTTAAACTGCCAGAACTCCAGACCACTCACTGGTTCACTAATAATGGTTAAGTAAATCTTCCTGAGAGCTTCTACATGTCTTTCTCAATATGCTATGGCTCACACTGATTATATGTAATATAATAAAAAGGAAGCTTTATATATTTTGAAGGCCTGATAAATAAAACCTTCCATTGCTTCAGAATACAGCCCAGAAGTCTGTTTCGTCCTATGTTTCCTTAGCTAACAAAACTCATTAAAAGTTCACCACATTTTAAAAAAAAAGTATATAAACTTGCAGTATGCTCTAAATAATACTAGTGAATCATTAATTAAATATAATTATTACTTATTCAGGATCAAGAGAAGGACATTAGAAAACTGTAATCAAAAACAAGTCAGGAGGAACAACAGGAACAGAAACCTAACTGCATGACGCCCAGGGAGGTGGTGGAGTCACCCTCCCTGACTGTGTTTAAGTGTAGATTAGATGTGGTGTTGAGGGATATGGTGTAGGGGAGAACTTGTAGAGTAGGGCTGATGGTTGGACTTGATGATCCCAAGGGTCTCTTCCAACCTAAATGACTCTATGGCACAGGAGAGAGAGCACAGGGAGATCACCATATTTGACCATCAAGCATAGATTTGACATAGAAAAGAGAGTTCATAAGACTTCCTCGCCAACACATCAATCTCTGTGGGACAGCTTTTATCTTTTTCTCCATCACTTAGTAATGGGAGGGCTTATATTTTATTTTAGACAGTTGCTATAAAGCAGAGTCTCTGAGACACCCATATTCAACATATCCATACACAAGTCTAAAATTTCAATTCTTCTGGGATGAATGAGTAAACTGTAGAGCTAGCAGTTCTCTGAATTTGAGATGTCTTGCTGTCTGCAATGGAACAGGTCAATGGTTCAGAAATCTTTTCCTATCCTTCCTACAATCCCAAAGTTTTCTCCATAACAGCACAGAGGCAAGCTACAACACTTCCCAGTGCTTGAGGGGTTTATTTTGTTCTTTTTCTGTCTTGAAATTAAAAGGCAAGCAATGGGAAGAGAGATATCTAATGATTTTGCAACCTAAAAGTCGAGACAAATGGTGTGTAAAGTTATCCTTTCTAAATAAACCTCTATTTGTTCCCTAACTATAATCAATTTTCAATAAAGTTAAATGAGTCTTGACAAACTTAATACACTAACTTTGTGAATATAGGGGAGGTATTACAGTGGCAATAGGTTAGACTGTCTTATACAGTATCCCATCTGAACCATGTTGGAAATGTTCTGTCCCTCACTTATTGTTAAAACTACGACCACCAAAGGATGCAAGTTATTTACTGAATCCCACTTACCACCAGTTGGAACTTGATATCCAAGTAAATGTTAAACACCTTATACATACTTGCTAGAAACACATAACAATGAATCAGAAGAATGTCTGCATTTTTTTTATTATTTTTTTTTTAAAGAAATAGGTTTGAAAAGTAACATGTGGAGATATGGAACACAAGACTACAAAACCAGAATACCTTAATCAAAACACATTTTTGTTATGTGGTAAAGAACAGCTGTGAACAGATCACTATTTCATATGCAAATTACATTTCTCTGGAGAATATCAGTAAATGTAATACAGCCTGTGGACTAGGGCCATTCCACTCCATTTTGATCCTCAGACCCTCCCCAGTTAACAGGAGGATTCATGCATAACAGTATCAGACGGGCAAGTTATGTACATAACATTGTCATTCCTCAGAACTTCATATGTTTCTCCCTGGACACACCAGAACATAATTAGGTACATCAGGCACCTATTCCTGCCACATTTTCAGGCTCCTCCTGATGGCTAGAGTACCCAAGGCAACTTTAGCCAAGAGTGAGTTTTCTGCCGTTGCCTAAACGATATATCATCAGACACTGAGAAAGCCCCCAGTGTTTCTTGACACTACCGCTAGCCCTTGCTAGACTTCCCTGCCTAATATATTAAGACCCTTCCTTTTCATACATCATAAATATACAAAGTGAAGAGCATCTCTTCTGGGCTACTTTTTAACCTGTCTAAAACAGGGAAGAAGCCTGTTTGTAACCCTTCTCCCTTATATCCTTCCAAGCACACACAAAAATAATTTCTCCAAAAAACATAGGACACTCTGCAGTGTGAATAAATGCTCTTTTCTAACAAACTCGCTTGCTAGGACTTCCTAACAAGACCCCACTTCATGCACAAATCTTCTCTAGGCTTTTCCCACTCACCATTTTGACAGTCCTGAAACTACAACAAAGGTGCTGGATGGGGAGGAATGGGAGATTGGGGCACAGCAAGCCTGCCCATATACTCATTCACCACAGGGCCTGTGTACCATGTTATCCATATACTGACAAATGTTTCCCTACCCATGATGGTACCACATAGTCTGGACCGGGGTACTATTGGTCCTCCCCAGCACTCCTCCTTTGTTTTCTCTCCTGCATATTCCCCATCTCTATTGTCCCTGTCTTCCCTTTACTCAAAGTAGTAACTAGTCAGATATAACCTACATTCAGCTTAATTTTGTTGAGAGTAGGCGATCAAAGTAGAAAGCAGAAATGTGCAGAATTCACTTCAGGGCATGCACACACAGAGACACGGCCGTTTAGCTGCTGGCCAAAAATACTTGAAAAGTTTGGGTATTTGAAGCTCATGGTGCTTTGCAGCTTCAGTTTAGCATGTGGTAAGACAATTCCTGTGGCAGCTCCTGGTCTTCAACCTTTTATAGCCCTCTGTCTGCCAGGCCAAGTACTTGCTGAAAGCTCCTGCAGTTGCAAAGTTCTGTTGGGGGCCACCCCACTTGCGTACAGGACAATAAATACAGAAAACATGTTATGAACCATAGAAACACTTTGTTATCAAGCATAAAAAAAATGTCTTGTTAAGTGTAAGCAAACTGTACTGGCCTTGCACAGGGACTACTTAACCTTGAAAGAGGTTCTACATTCAGCAGCACTGCATGGGTTTACCCATCCACCAAGAGAACAAACAAAAAACCAAATACAAAAGAGAATATTTATCAAAAGCTAAGTTCTTTTGCAGTGACATCGGGAGATTTTATTCGGAGCATAGTCAGATCACATAAATAAAAATATTTTTTATTATTCTTACTGGACAAGTATACAATTTTTAAGCACGGGTATGAAACACTTTTATACAGGCCACCTTCATTTACTGTGGTCAGTACAAACTGGTATTATTCTAAAAGAGAGCACTCAGCCACAAAGATCCCTCAAGATCTTTCCTGATTTACTTCTATACTAGAGGCTATTCCATGGAAGAAGATATTACTTAAAGAAGACAAACCATGTCTGTCTTGACCCTTTTAGGAATTTGAAAAATAAAGTATTCCTCTGAAAGACTGTCTAACTCTCCCAAACAAAAATGAAGTTACTAGGCTCCTCTCCTTCTCTTTTTCAGTCCTTTCATCAAAACTATGAGCCATTAACTCACAGACTCAGAACATGTTTGTAATCAGATTATCCTAGAGATGACAAGGTCAGCATAAATCCTTGTTTTCAATATGCAACATTATGGAAAGAAAAAAGATGATAAAGGCTCTCACTCCTTAAACAGATCACCAGTATTCCTCAGTGTTTTTATTTTTGTCTTTTGTAAACGATGCGCCAGTCTGGAAGACAAGAAGACCTATGTGAAATTTGGGTCATATAGTCACTGCCTCTTAGCTCTATCCTGCAAGTCCTCTTTCAAGGTCCATCACCTAATTTCAACTCATTCAAAATATAAGGTGATCCAGAAACAGATTCATTGACATGCTGCTCCTGCTCCTTAAGGGGCTGGTGTGAGTTCCCCAACAGAGACTTGATGCAGGCCTTCCATCTTTATTCTGGGTGAAAAAAAATACATATATGGTCCAGATGATCTATTGTAGATCACTATGGATTCCCTCCTGGATAGCCTCCTGGCTACCTTACAGCTCTAGAGAAGAGCTGGCAATGGTATTTTGGCAGCTGCTGGTCCACAGATAGACCAAGACACACTCTTCTCAGAAATAGGCTTTCCACTGGCCATATGCATTTCTAAGGCTGTCTAAGGACCTGAGTAGGGGAAGATTGCAATTGTGCAGATGTGCAAGACGTTTGACCTTTTTCTTACAAGACAGTCCTTCATTCCTGAAGTCTGGTAACTTTTTTCCTCTCAAAGATGTGCTCATTCCACATTTTAGTTCACTGTGTCTCTGTCAAAGCCCTTCTGGATCTTCTATGCAAGAGGATTACCTCCATGAACAGTTACTTCAGAACTGACCTCTTTGACTTTCTATGTGGCTTTATGGATAGCTCTGTTAAAACTGCTTTGCATGTATGCACTCTAAATAGAAAGGAAGTTATAGAACTTCTCCCTGAGCTTTGGGCAGAGAAACTCTACAAAGAAACAGGCTGTGGTGGAAGCACGCTGGCAGCAGTGGAAGATGGGTGATGTGGGCCATGCCGTATGTCCTTTAGAGAGATGCGTTGGCAGAATTGGGTCATTGCAAGTAGGTCCCCACGAGGTGCGAGCCATCCTAACTGTCTTCACACACTTTGAAGAGTAGGTGTTCCTGAGGTTTCATTCACAACCTGCCAGCACTGGCAGGCATTAGCCAGGAAAACTAGATCCCTGAGAAAGCAAATCAGTGCATTGCAGATGCACCCACAAACACCTGAAGTCAAAGTAGACACACGTGTTGGATGGTGATGACTGATAAGAATCCATAGGTACTTCTACAGAATTTCGTAATATGAGAACTACATAACAGAAATATCCAAAGTGCTTTTCTTGGGTGTTTTCCTAAGACGATGATGATAAGTATGGAACAGACTCTAATTTCAATAATGACAGAGGTTCACCAGCTGTATACGCTCATATTTGAAATGATTCTTCAGTATCAATGTTCTAAGCTGACAACGTAGCATTTAAGATGAAAAATGCCCCTTTTCAATGCTCCTATATGCCCTTAAAATTCTCACTTAGCCTACACACCTTTAATAGAAAATATAGCAAAAATTACGATACATTATTAATCTAGAGATAGCAAACGTGTAGCTCTGATGTCCAACACTTATGGTATGACAAAAAAAAAATAAATTAGTTTTTTAATGGCTTGCTGTCCAACACAATGACTTAATGACTTCTGGGATAAATTATGGACTGTAAAACAACAGTACTGTTCACACAGCACAGCATGTAAAGGGATCTACAGAGAAACTGATTTAGCCAAGCACCAAGTGGATTTATTGAGACTGAATTATCAGTTTGAATTAATCTAAACTTAAGAACAACCTGAGGTTTCACACTTTATGAAAGTATTTTATTTTGGAGCCAAATAAAAATAAATTAATTTAGGTAATTTTTTCTTGAGTATTGTCAAGATGGTTTTATGACCTCATCAAGACTCTTAGATTAATTCAAAATTGAGTTAAAAATAAATCTTTGAACACAGGTGCATTGTGCAACTCTCATCAGAATTTAGGAAAACTGTTTAAAGTACTCATACCAGAACTTGTTGAAGAGAAGACATACCTTTTCTTGCAAAAGTACCACAAGGTTTACAATGGTATGTTCAGTTCTTTAGCTTGACCTCACACTGTAAGCACAATAGCGCAAATAACATAGTACTTTAAAGCCCCATTACAGTATAAATTAAAAAAGAAGAGGACATCTCATTGTTTCCAGCAGTGCCTATGATGATACCAGAAGTCATGGCTAAACCTTGTTAAACTTATAAAATACCTTAGGAGCACTACACAGATTAGGAGTGGTAAATATAGTTATTCTGTATACCAAACTATCCAGAAGTACATTGATTTAGTTAGATTAATTCAGGTTTGAGAACATCAAAATTTGAGGCAATTTTGCTGGTTATACATGGTTTCTGCCTAAGATTTAAAGAGGTGTATTAAAGATTTAACATACAAGCTGCAGTTCTTTTGCCATTTTCACTCTCTGGTAGCAGCTCCTGGGTGCCTTTAGGTCACCAACTCAATGTCCAGATATGTACACAGAATTTAATTCATTAATTAACTACAGATTTTAACATAAGGATAGACATTGTATTAATTGCAAACAAGAGCAAATCAATACTATTGTTTTCCCAAGAAAGCTTTCTACTATTACTCCACTTATCTACCACTTGAGATGGCAATTACCTTCAGGAAATATGAGACAGAAAAGTAATTTCAGTTCAACAGACAATTTGTATTACATGGAACAGTAATTCATACTTCTGCATGTATGAAATTGCTTACCTCTGAGTAATTTATGCTTGCATTTACTTGGAATATACCATTTAACATACCAAAAATGGAGTGGCACCAGCAAGTGCCAAGTCATCAGCAAGTGATGCTGTTTATACTGGTGCTGAAGAACATAAAGAGCTGGCTTTGAATGACTTCAGTGACAGAAAACCCTGTGTGCAGAAGGACCCTAAAGGCAGAAACCAGAGTTTCCAGAATACAGTACTCGAGAGTGGTTTTGTAGACACAGAGACCCTGATGGCTTCAGTTTGGCTCTTGGATTTTTGACCCACCCATCACTGACTTCGCTGTGATCCCCATATTCTGAACTCAGTTGTATTCGTTCCACACCATGTCCACTTACTGCTGCCTTCGAAGCCTCAGGGTTCACCAACCACATTGTGTGAGTATCACGTCCCATGCAGACAGCTGGCTTTGGGTTTTTTTTCTCAGTTTATTTAAGTGGTTAACTTATCTGAAAATCTTAAGCAATAGCCAGTCTAATAGATATGAACATCTTATTGACTGGAGAATCTACAGGGTTGCTTTCAAGCTCTAAATCTTGATGAAAATGCATTTGGCAAAGTGATTTAGATTAAGCAGTGATCTGAGTGTCTGAGATTCAAGCTGTTTTCCCGACATTTTCTTGACACAGAATCTATTATTATCAGGTCCTGGGGGAAACCTGAAGGAGACCAAAACCTCTAAATCTTTGTCTCTCATCTCTGGACCTTAATGCTCCTTGATGGGCACTGCAATAGAGCAAATTGTCTCAATATAGAAAAGTAAATCTGTGAAACCAAGGCATGATTCATACAATAAACAACACAAAACTACCAAGTTTCTATATTTAACTTACCTTTGAGTTATTTAGCAGAAGAATTCACAATTCAGCTCTGTTCTTAAAACATTTTTACTTTGTACTATCATTTTGACATTCTGCTTTGAATTAACTCCCAAGGCATATTGATTCTTTTTCTCTTTTTGGTCTGCATTTTCCAGATTAGGAACTGTTACTTTCTATTCTCAAGACAAAGCTTGAAATACTACTACCAATAATAATGTCAACTTTTTCCCAAACTACTCAACCTTATAGCACGTAATATTTCAAATGTGTGTCTAGGTTGCATATGATTGTGGAAACAGTTGCTGTTATTGAAATTGTTTAAATACACAAGCACTCAAATGTACACACATGTATATAGAAACTGAAATATATAAAAGTCAAAAGACCTGCACTAAACGATCATTAAGGGTGTAATGCCACAAACTGAAAACCTAGGCAAAATGCCTGGATTCGGTTCTCTATTTTCTATCAGTTTTTAATTTCACAAAATGGTACTTTTTATTCCTGCCCTGTGGGATGAATGCTTCATCCAATGTGTAGTGTGGGACTGTACCACACAAATGAATGAGGGCCGAATAGTGAAGGTTGCTATAAGTTCATGCCTCATTTGTTGCCAATGCTGCAAGGAGTTAATAAATGTAGTTGCAGACAGACGGAAGAGAAATGAAGGTTTGATAGTGAAGAGAAGTGAATGCTACTCTGGAGAACTGGATTCCATCCCCATCACTGCCATCGAGCTCCAGTATGATGCTGGG
>VZTM01001412.1:27036-42064 GCA_013400555.1 Jacana jacana
TTTAATGATAAATACTCAGTTTTGGCATAATGTTCACTTTGACCCACTTGATGCATGTCTTCTATTGCATCAATGAGCACAGGCAAAACTACCTGAGTCAGTACATCCACACACATTAGGTTTTAGCGCAGTAGAGTGTTTCTACAGCTTTACCTCCTCTAGTGCTACCTTGTCTTCATTTACTTAGAGTTTTATTCCATTCCTATATTTTAAAATGAGAGCCCGAACTTTCCTCAAAGCTTTCCCCATTTAGAAATGTAGCTCTGAATCACCTTTAAGCATTTCTGTCTGGCTACATGAAGGATTTATCTAAGTTCCTTCTGGCTGTCAAAATCTTACAGCAACAACTTTCCATGACATTATTTCTCTTTATGCTAAGCTTCCATCCTACAAAGATAAATGGGGCATAAGAGAAATTGAGGCCAGACATGCACATAATCAAATGATAATTTTCTCGCATGTACTACAGCCCTTATTTAAGTCTCAGCTCTGTCTCTGATGAAAACAGCCCTTCTCAGGGCAGAGGTTATTTGCTAAGGCTTCACACCACAATACTCCTACCACTTTTTTTCGCTTGCTCCAGTCACTGGAAAAGGGAGCTGCTAGGCAAAAAAAAAAAAAAGATCAGACAAGTAGACAATTTGAGATTATGAGCAGAGTTTGCACCCAGCTATATCCCCAAAATTCAGCAGCACTTCATATCACTCCCCCCACAATGTGTTTTGCTTTCTGATGGGAAGACTAGAAGTCTACAATTCAACCTTGAAGAGTTTTTTTTAAAGCAAAACAGAACTCCATGCTTTCAAAAAGGACACACACAAACAAAGTTCACAAGAATGTAGCAAAGTTGCCTACTTTATATGCTATATAATGCCAGACCAGCACACCTCCATTAGATATTTCTTCGACATATTTTCATGTAACTTTGCTAGATCAACTTTCGTTGACATGTTTGTTCACCAAAACATTATTTCAAGCCAGTGAATTTTCACTACAAAATACCACGTTCCAATATATCATCTTGACAAAACTGTTAAGACATGAAGTCAATACTAATTGTCACAAACTAAAAAGAAAGTAACCAAAAAATATTCTGTAAGTGGAGTCTCAATATAGACATTTTGGAATTCTCACAAAATTTTGGGTGGGAGTGTTGATCTGCTGAGGGTAGGAAGCCTTTACAGAGGGATCTGTTCAGGCTGGATTGATAGGCCAAGACTAAATTAGATTAAGATTAATTAATTACTATTAATTTTAAAATTAATAATTAAAACTATTTTTTTTAACTAATAATTAAAACTATTTAATTAAGATTAAATAAGGCTAAGTGCCAGGTCCTGCACTTGAGTCACAACAACCCCACGTAGCGTTACAGGCTTGGGGAAGAGTGGCTGGAAAGCCGTCCAGTGGAAAATGACCAGGGGGTGTTAGTCAAGAGCTGGCTGAATATGAGCCATCAGCACGCTCAAGTGGCCAAGAAGGCCAACAGTATCCTGGCCTGTATCAGGATCGGTGTGGCCATCACGACCAGGGAAGTGATTTTGTCTTCCTGTACTCAGCACTGGTGAGGCTTCACATCAAATACTGTATCCACTTTTGGGCCTTTCGCTACAAGAAAGGCATTATGGTGTGCATCCAGATTAGGGCACTGAAGCTGGTGAAGGGTCTAGAGCACAAGTTGTATGAGGAGCAGCTGACGGAGCTGAGATCGTTCGGTCAGGAGAAGAGGAGACTGAGGGGAGAGCTTATCGCTCTCTACAACTAACTGAAAGGAGCTTGTAGCAAGGTGGAGGTGAGTCTCTTCTCCCAAGAAATAAGCAATAGAATGAGAGAAAATGACCTCAAGATGTACCAGGGGAGGTTTACAATGGATATTAGGAAAAATTTCTTCACAGAAAGGGTTATCAAACGTTGGAGCAGGCTGCCCACGGAAGTGCTTGAAGTGCCATTCTTGGAGCTATTTAAGAGACATATAGATGTGGCACTTAGGGACATGGTTTAGTGGTAGACTCGGCAGTTAACAGTTGGATGATCTTAAACGTCCTTTCCAACCAAAATGACTTGAGTTTAACCATAGATACTGAATCATGGAATTTGTGCTCTGCTCTCTAAGCTCCCATGTTTGCACATATGAGCTCTGTCAACTCTCATCACACTAAAATTAATAGAATTTCCAGAGCAGATAGAAACAATAAAACTTGACAATTTTTTTTTATTTATTTTGAACTTGCATCCTCAGGAAATGAAGCATAACAGTATTTCATCGACATTTCATATTCTGTGTTCATTCAGACTGAACAAATCAGGTTTCCCTGGCAACCTCCATTGCTTTGCCTCCATAGGTTGCTTTAGTCTACCATCACCTTGGCACCTGTAACACAGTGAAACCAGTATGGCTTGGACAGAGCTGTGCTCGCTTGTGCTACTATCTCCAACAGCAGCTGACCTTCAGCTGGCTGCAGAGCCCATCACCAAAAGACTGGGGATGTGAAGCCTGACCTTGCCTTCTCAGTGAAAGCACAATTAATTTTCACAGATCTTCAGGTTGTCAAACCACACAGCACCAGGCAGGCTGGGTTAAACTGCCTCCAAAGAGACAGCAGCTACAGCGACAGGCCAGCTCCGTGGTACAGCTGGCAGTCTATTTAAATGAGCTGATATTCAAGAGCTGAAGGGAGGGGATTTGAGAGTGACAGACAGACACAGGGTGAAATCTTGGTTTCCAGAGGAATTGCTGTAATGTGTCTGTGCAGGTGATAACAATGAGAAGAAAAACCTATAGAGCATGAACTTAATTTCTATCACAAGTCATTAATAGCATCTGAGGCACAAGTCCTTTCACAATGGGACTGGCCTTGGATTGATCAGTATCGACAGTTTATTTACCAGAAAGATCTCAAAATGAGAAGTGTTCATCAAGTAACTTAAGCTTCTTCCTTCCAATGCAGGGAAAATACAGTGAGGGGGAGGCTAGCTCCTCACACCCTGCTGCTGCAAGTGGAAAATAAAATCTTTTACTTTCCAGTTTTGCATTGAATTTAGAAAATTTGACTTGCTAATCTTTTATACGTTGGCTTTCTTTCATCTGCTTGAGAGATAAATATTTTTAATCAGGCAATTCCCTTCAGGATAACAATGATTCAAATTATACTGATGAATGATATCAATCTGCTATTAGGCATGAAAAATGTGTATATAAAATTCTAACAACATTTATACTAACAAAAATGCAAAGCTTTTTTTCCACTTAAAAAAAACCCCACAATCTAATAGCTTTCCTGCAGACTCAAGAGGGTTTTTTCATTTTAAACATTAGAATAAATCCAGCAGTTAACTGGTGAGTTCTGTTTGCAGTGAAATGTTATTAAATGTCAAATTAATCAAATTAATGGGAAATTAATGGGAGATACCATGCCATATCCCTGTAGATATATAGAAGATGTTTTCCAAGGCTGCTTTTTAAAATGGAAACTTAACATTACAATGGCACTGACGACTTTAAAGCCCTAGACAGGGTTGTCTTTACTTGTCCATTATTTTGCCAGATATCCATCTTGACTCAGACAGCATCAACTTTTAAGGATTTTAAGTGATCAGCATGTCAGGCCTTCTCCCCAGGGAGTTCAGGCACAGAGCTCTGCTTCTCAATCTGTCCCCTATAGTAGGAGTTGGACTGTGACCCTTGCTGAAGAGAAGGTGGCTTCAATAGAATAGAACATCTATCAAAGCTGCTCATCACTCAGCTTCTTCATGCAGCAAGAGGAATGTCTGGACCACACCATGAGGTTTTTAGTGGCAAACACTATGCCTTGCAAATGGCTGCTCCAGGGCATCTTAGTTATATCTGGCCATTTCACAAACGAGCTAGGAATTTGTAGCTGGCTACTACAAAATATGTTGTAATGATGAGACAGTGATTTCAGTGATTTTATTTGTAATGACCCACATGTTAACATGAGTAACCACTATACAACCTGAGCATATACCGTGATTATCTTTAACTGGTCCTTATGGAGACACATAGGAACAAACTGCTCTCAGCAGACCTCAGTGGCAACGGGATAAACTTATCTGATGAATTTGTAATGGAGGAACCTGTAAGTGACTCCGTCTAGTCCGTGTGTATATGGCACAATCTACATACCTTGTCTTACCTTTAGATAAGGCAGCATACCTATATGTAACAATTCTTCACCCAACAGCTGAAATGATTAGTAAGTTTGTTTACTTTATAGAAAATAATATGAAAGACCACAATGCTGACAAAACTTACCATAGACATGATTAACTTCAAGGGGTTCATCTGATGTTGCAATAGCCAAGGTTCCCAACATCAGAAAGGAACTATGCTTGCTAACACTTTTCCCACTACTTCTCAACACCAGAAGTTTAATAAGATTGCTATGACCTTTATTTTATTGCTGTTACATTTTCTACTACTTTCATTCTTTACACAATAAATTCATTAATCAACCTCATGTCTGTGCCTTTCTTATTGAGATCCCAAAAGCACCTGCATACCCTCTGTGAAAAAAAAAAAAATAATTCTAGATGTGTATCAAGCTATTCCCATACTTCTGTCAGCTACCATACTTCCTTACATTAGGAAACACAAAAAAACCCAAACAACAAACCAACACCACCATCATCCCTTCCCCCGCCCCCCCCAAAAAAACAAACAAACCACAAAACAAAACAAACCCAAACCCAACCCAAAATATACAACTAAAGCTAACACAACTCTGATTAGCCAAACCATTTGCTTTGAGGATAACATAAGCACTAAGATCCACAGAGATGGTGGAAAAAAAAAAAATCACTGCAAAATCAAGTACCAGACCTGTTCTTTCCAGTTGTGCTCAGCATGATCTGCTTTCTGCATGGGACCAACACAATGAGTTTGGTCTAAGAGGCCACTTGTACTCTACCCACTGCTCACAGCAGACTTGTCCATCCCCACCTCCACAGTCACCAGTAAGAGTTCAGTGCTCCATGAAATCCAGCTTGATCCTTGCCATTATTTTAAGCTCCCTCTCAAGAGAAACAAAATTGAATGTTAGATCTCCAGCATCCAAGGAGAGGAAGGCATCTTTATTCGCGTTCACAAAAGGGTCTGAGTAGAAGATGAAAACAGTAAGAATTTTCCACAAAATAACATTCAAAGTAAGCCAAGAAGCACATTCAATATTCAAATAATTCCCCATGGAAGGGCAATAGAGGACAATAATGCTTATTTTGATTAGGTTGTAGTAAAATTAACTCATGTTATAAACAGAAAATTCAAATCTGTAACGAGCAGTATAAATACCTCCAGCAAAGCAAGATGCAGCTACAAATTATGGTGTAGCATCTTCTTTACAGCTACTTTCTCTGTCATTATGGAACTAAGCATATTGTTTAGCTGCTTGTTGCAGGAGTCGTTTTTACAAAACAGTATGTTTTACGCACAATCATCTGGTGCTGAAGATAAAAATTCAATATACAAAACATATACATGGAGTTATTTTGCTTAAGTTGCAGTCATTTGAAACATCCCACCTTCATAAAGAAAACCAGAAGTTCCAAGTTCAATTGTCTGTTAAACAAGACATACATATGCTAACAGAGATTTCTCACATACCATAAATCAGAAGGTGTTGTTCAAAGGAAGGTGTTTGGCATGAAGAAGTAGCAAAGGAGAATACCAAAAATATCCTGCTCAGAAATGTTTTAACATAGGAGTGCAGAAATGCAGAGAATACCCTCAAACAAAGTTCATTTCCCAGCAGTGGGTAAATGCTTAATCCAAATTGATCCTGGCCAATATTTCATCATGCTTTAATCAACAAATATATGTTTCAGAAAGCTATCTGGGGGAATTAAAAAAAAAAAAGAAAAAAAAAAAAAGGCAAAACATATCAAAGCATGGGTCCTGATCTGATGCCATGAAGGATATTCATTAATGCAGCAACAGATGGTTAATCTGCCGACTTAAAATATGTCAACTTCATTTAATTAAAAGTCAACACTATTATAACGCTGCCATCATAAAATCAGGTTCTAACAGCATGCCAAATTTTATTGCTGTTTTACTTCTAAACAAAAACTTTTTGATGAGGAGCAACACACTTGCCACTTCTTCTGTGAACATTGACATGCCACAATAAATACAGAGCAACTTCTCCTGTGTGCTCCCTCCTGCAGGGGCTCTCCTATGCCCAGCACGATTTTGATACCTCTACTCCTACACTATGTAGGAGCATTTAAGGCTGCAGCAGGTGCTGGAGCTGATACAGGTACACTACTACTGGTATGCAAGTTACCTGGTTTTGTGTCAGATTGAACAGCTCAGCCATCACCCTATAATTCACAGTGTAAATGCACAGCAGTGGGTCTAACTGCAAGTGAGGTGTAAGTCACTGCAGGAGCATTGAGAGCTGGCTTAATTTATTTGTAAGGAACTCAACACAAAGACGCCTCCAATATAAAGTAATACTTGTTCTTTAACATCACATGCCACCAAAGTAAACTAACACTGAGGCATGAGGCATAACTAGTAGAGCTGGCAGTTAGCACCAGCTAGAGCAGTCATTACAAAACACGGTGCCACCAAAGTTATCCTGAGTCTATTACACGATTCGAGTTTTGCCCAAGGCTTCTCAAATATTTCATTAATGAAGATCAATTCATGCCCTAGTATTTCTTGAATTAAAATCCCAGATGGCAAGGATGATACCCCTGAGGGACTTCAGCCTGTGTTGCACCTAATGAATGAGTTTTATCTCAAGAAAGTCCTTCTTGAGTAGAAACCTGCAGATCTCAACAGCAGAAGAGCATGAGACATGGCCCAGTAGAGAGCAAGCACTCAGAACCTGCCACTACCAGAGCAGAAAGGAATCAAATCTTGATGTGACAGCTAGTTAGGGATTGCAAGCCCCGCTATAAAAGTTAGATAGAAAGAAATAGACAAAGTCCCATCTGGTTACGGACAGTTACTTCTATGCTCTTCTATGCTCTAAAAATACGAAATACTACCTTGCTGGCTTGGATTAATTTGTCACTGTCCCAGGAATAAGAAGATAAATTTAACACATTTATCTGGAGAAATCCCAAAGCTTGCCTTTTTTTTTTTTACTAACGAAAAGCACCCGATAGTTCTGAAGTATAACCCCTGATATGTCACTGACCCACAAATAAAAACTTTAAGTAACAGCAGCACTAGGACATACTAGCTCAAGGGCCAGAATGCGGGAGCTTATTTTTGTGTTCCAAGAAAATACCTACAGGCAGTCTTTTAAAACCATTACAAGTGCATAGTCTGCAGAGAGACTGTGGGGAAAAAAAAAGAAAGAAAAAAAAAAAAAACCAACCCAAAATCAGAATGATGGTTTGCTGTATGTTCCCAGACATCAAACAGGGAGCTAAACTCCTGACAGTCTCATCTGCATAATTACCCAGCAGTCATCTAACCCTTTGCTAGCCCCTACGGACAGTTCCACAGCTGCTACAGTTCTGAGCAGCGGAGCTGGACAAGAGGTCAGAGAGGAGGACAGAGCCAGCCAGCCAGATGCCACAGTTGGAAACAAGTGGCCAAAGCCTATGTTTTGCAGCTCTTAAGCACACTTCATATTTGAATACAGTACCTGAACTAAATCAACACAGCAGGCAAACACACGTGGACAAATCCATCACTGCTGCAGCAGGAAGGTGTACAATTACAACAAATAATACAGTATTTACACATGCCTCAAAGTATTAAAATATGCTAACTAGAACTTGGTAGATGTTACCAAAACTTGATAGACACTAACTTCTTATTTACATTTTAATAACTGTGTCTTTTCCTCCTGAGTATTTGAATATTACTCCTTGCATGCACACAACAGTGACAGACACACTCTTACTAAAAGTATAAAAACAAAAAATATACAAAATTCTTCAAAGCTGAAGGGAGAAATGGGCTCCAGGGTTGTTTTAGCAGTTTGTATTCATTCCTATTTTAATTGGAGACTCGAAAAGGCATTCCAGATGCCAATCCCAAATCTGGATGCCAGAAGAAGAAAGTAAGAGTTACATACATAGGTCATAAAAAGGCAGGAACCAGCAAATGCTGGTATTGCAAACCAAGTGGGAAGGCAGAAGGTACAGGGAGCTAATGTGTTCCTCCCTCTGCTTTCCCATATACTAAACACACCATGGGTGAGTTTGCTGTTAACAGCTGTAGAAACATGACCATGCAATAGAAGCAGTCTCTTGGTGACCACATCCTAATCCAATTGAAGCTGTAATATCATGTAGAGATTTTCTATTGTTGCCAGTGGACACGCAAAAACCTCAGTGGAAACCCAATGTACATTTCTAAAAATAGAATATAGGTCTAAACCAAACATGATTCTACCAACCCCACCCAGTGTTCCCTGAAGTCCTATAAAAAAGTGGAATTCAATTGGGTCCAACTGTGAGAGAAACATGTTATCTGGCAGAAAAATGTGCAGTGAAGTAAAAATCTCTCCATTGTAGGTTGCGGCATTTCTCACTAAAGTACTACAAGTATTAAATTCATAAAACTCCTCCTATACATTGTAAGTATGATAAAATGAGATCAAAATCAAAGATAAAACGTATGCTGATTACCTGATATTTTTGGGTATCACACACTTCATAGTTCACGTTACTTATTTTAATTCTAACTAAAAAAAGCTAAATTGCCAATTCCTCTGCTAATCTGACAAGTAGTCTAGACGTGGTTACATAACAGCATTCACCTTTGATAGCCCCCTCCCAGGTATTAAACATTCGTTAATAGTTTAATAAATTCCAGTCAAATAGTGCTTTATGACAGTTACATCTGTTAATTAATTCCAAGATGTTTATAACTACAATGATCTGCTTTTTCCTGAGACACCTGAATTAGCATAAGTTATGAACATACAGATGTTATTGACATATGGAATAGAAACATAATTGATTAAAAACCTACTGAAAAATTCTCTTCATGCTCCCACACAGGCGAGTAAGTTAGATTTGTTATGACACATACCCTAACGAACATGTAAACATCAAAGTATTTTGTGCCATTCCAGAAATCTTCAGTTTTGCAAAAAATGTATTTAAAATTTCCCTAACATTATTCAGCATTCTGTTATCTTCACGTGTGAAAGGCTTTAATGAGAGGCAATTCTCAGTATGACTTACAACCTCAAGTCCACCACACGTTCCTCTACATCTTGAAGTCTTTCCTGAAACACTTTCTCTTTTCCTCAAATCCATATAACCTTGCTTTTCTAGAACCACTTAGTTTCTCAAACTGCACCCAGCATCTCAGAATAAAACGCAGCATTTTACAAGTATAAGATATTTTCTTAGAAGTACACCAATCCACATAGCAAAGAAATTTTTCACATTATTAAAAGTCTTTGAATCACACATGCTATTTCTAAGATACGCATTTATCTAAGCTGTTTCCTTCAGCTTTCATACATAATTTCAAGCCATCACTGCCCAGCAAAAGGTTTAACAAGGAAATAAGTAATGCCTCTATATGACTCAGAAGCATCCTAATAAAGCAATATCTACATACGTGCTGACCCTAAACCTACAAAGGGCATCTGTATTAGTTGATAAGAGATTCATACAATCATTAGGTCACAGGTAATTCTTCCTGAATGTTTCAGTTTGGTGCAGTAAACTCTGATAACTTCAGCAATCACAAATGCCTTCTTGATCCTATAATAAAAGGCTTAATATTGCCAAATACACTTATTCCTTCCAGCCTTCTTTCAACCCAACACAGCACATGAAAAATAGCAGCCTGTACAGTATGTCTATAATCTCCATTTAAAATGGATTAATTTGATCTTCACAGATTACTTCAAGAAATATAATTGGTGTCCAGCTTCTACAGAACATGTGGGTTTCCCCTACCTCCCTTTTTCATAGGCAGGAGGATGAAAATTCCCTTTCTGTCTGATGACTGCAGAATGGAAAACATTGATGCTGTCTTGGTGGGGAAGAAGAAAATTCCATTTATTGAGGTTAACCTGACAAGAGTTTTGGTTAGGATTGTTCCCATCTATTCCAGAAAGGCATGTCAGGGAAATTAATCCTGTAGTAGTTAAACTGAGGGCAGCAGTCATAAGTGATTTTCTATTCAATCAACAGACCTGATCACAGCACTTTCTGTTTAGTGACAGCTTCCCGTGTTAGGGACATCTGAGCTGGTACAGCTTCTGTAGTGGGCAGGGGTTAGTCTTCAATGTGATAAAGGTTCACTTGTGAAGACAGACAGCGCAGAGATGTATTATCCTTTTCAGAAAAGCTCTTTCAAAATGTCTGCAAGTGCTTCAAAATCTAAAATACCCACTTAAAAAGTGGTGCACAAATGAAAAGACTCATGATAGAAAAGATCTAGAGGTGTCCATTCCCACAGATGTTATATTTCTGTATTGTTAAGGACTGTTACTTTCCCTTTTCCACTTCAATAATTATTTGTCCAAGGGTACCAACATCAGACAAAGCACCTGAGGGGTCACATCACCTTGCAGGAGCTCTGTAACATGGTAACTTGGTATGAACAGGAATTACATGCAGTTTCACAGAGCCTGGCACGTGCAGCCATGCTCAGGTCCTACAAAAATTCACTGGTATCAATGCCAGAAGAAAAGCCTGGCCTACGGTTTGGTATCAAGCTGGCCACAGTTTCTAGCAATGGTCTAGCAATTGCTGAGGTAAAATCCTCAGCAATTAAGAAAACACACAAGAGTTGTATCCAAAATACTGTACTGCAATTCTTTGCAACCAATCAGGAAAGAAGCTCCGTATACCTGAAATAATGATGAGTCTATTACCCTGGGAGCACTCAAAGATGGTTCTATACATCTGAATTTTTCTAAGCAGACTGTCAGACACCAATAGAAGAGAATTCCTACCCTTCGGATGCCAGCATGCAGCAGAAAGAAAGCCTCTGGGGCTTGTCTACATTTGACAGATAAAGACTATCTGCATTGAAGAGCTGCTAGCCTAGGTCTACATACTAAGGGGATGGGGGCAAGGAGGAGTGCTGCAATCCCGCAGATGTTTCTGGAATGTGAGATGCACGTCATCAGGGTGGAATAATTCAGGGCAATCTGCTGCAACCATAATATGAAAAAAACACTGACATGCCTCTCCCAGCTGTGATCAAGCCTGCTTAGAGGCCATCCAGACACCATACCAGCAGAGCAGGTTTTGCCTTTTCTCTGAAGGGCAAGTGGTGCTCTACAGACAACCCTCACCCCTGCACATCCTTTGCCTGGAAGCGAAAAGACTATTTGCCCCCTTATGCAGTGCCTGCTGCACGGTACCCTGAGTGATCTGATCTAAACAGTTTTTTCCTGCCATCTCTTCCCGCCAACCCCTGCCTCAGAAGTCTCAATAACAACAATGTTAAAAAAGAAAGTAAAGTATCCAGAGACAGTTTTGACACATTTTAAATATTAATGCCGAGTAAGGCTGAGGAGAGACCTTATTGCTCTCTACAACTACCTGAAAGAAGGTTGTATTGAGGTGGATGCTGGTCTCTTCTCCCAAGTGATAAGTGATAGGACAAAAGGAAATGTCCTCAAGTTGCATTAAGAGATGTTTAGAATGGATATTGGTGAAGAAATTTTTCTTAAAAGTGTTATGCAGCACTGGAATAGGCTGCCCAGGGAACTGGTTGGGTAACCATCCCTCCAGGTATTTAAAAGATGGGAAGACATGATGCTTAGGGACACAGCTTAGCATTGGATTTTGCAGCACTAGGTTTATGGTTGAACTTGATGATTTTAAAGGTCTTTTCCATCATAAATGATTCTATGATTAACATCCTAAAACCACCTCTGAGGCTTCCAGCTTCCCTCTTGCTCACCAATGTGATCCTCTGTTTCTCACTACCGTCACCACTATCACTAATCCACAAGGCAGGTTTTCCCTTTCCATCAGGCCCCTATCCTTTTGATCCTTCCTTCGGTGGATGCTCCTCTCCCCTCAGAATACCATCTCTCTTCAATTTCCCCTTGCTCTTGCTTTCTCCTTGCTTTTCTCCTAAGCTGCCTCAACACCACCCTTGTCATAGCACTCAGTAGCAACTGGACTGATAAAATGTAAGCAAATTATTAATCTTTTCTGAATCTGTGATGTATCTTGGTTTCCAGCATCTCCCAGATGTAAACTAATGCCTAACTCTTAAGATTTTTTTCCTCAGTAACTCCTGAGCTATAAAACCCACTGTTTACTTGTGTGTATCTTTGTTCTTGCTTGCAAGTTAGCTATAAGCAAATGTGAACTTACAGACACTGGTACATGATTCTGAATTTTGGGATTCTTTTCTCTTAGAATATATTTCTTCAGATGAATGAACTAAATTCAAACTCCTTCAGAATATTTATAGTTGAATAAACGGTACAGCTTACCAGCAGCTACTCCCTATGGCATTTAGTAAATGTAAGCTAAGCAGCTTTACTTGATTTACTGTAACCCTGTCTTGTTTGCCCTTTAATGGCGCTTTTGCGTGTGGCTTTTTTTCCCTCTCCACCATCACTCAACAAATAATTTTAAGACAGATAACAAAATCAACAATTCCTAAATGCCCCTGTTCCCAAATGGGAACTTCTCTTACTGTCATGAACACTTAACTGTCTCAAAAGCACAAGTCAATTTTTGCTTGTGTTTACTAGAAAAAGCATGCTGAATACATGATAAAGTTAAAAACAAAACAAAACAAAACAAAACATTTTTTTAAAAGCATTAGAAACTACTAAGAATCTCTCCTCAGGAAAAGGTGCGGCTCCAGTTTGGTACAATTTGAGAACGATCATGGGAGACTTAATGAATATAGAAGTGAGATCTTTTTGCAGATGCATAACTGATGATTTGTCATAGACACAGAATGGTAGGGGTTAAAAAGGATCTTCAGTGATCATCTATTCTAACCTCCCTGCCAAAGCAGGGTTAAGGTTCACCCAGAGCAGGTTGGATGGGGATGTATCCAGGCGGATTTTGAGTATCTCCAGAGAAGGTGACTCCACAACCTTTCTGGACAACCTGTTCCAGTGCTCTGGCACCTCAAAGTAAAGAACTTTTTCCTCATGTTGAGTCAAAATTTGTGTTCCAGTTGCCCCTTTTCTGGCCCCTTGGCACCACTAAAAAGAATCTGGCCTCATCCTCTTGACAATTGCCCTTTAAATATTTATAAGCCTTGATGAGATCCCCTCTCAGTCTTCTCCAGGCTAAACTGACCTAGATCTCCCAGTCTTTCGTCATAAGAGGGTGCTCTTATGATAGTCACAATTTTCCAGAGGTTATGCACGAGTCCCCAGCTGGAACTGGCAACTGTATGCTTAGCAAACACACACACTTTTACATCTTATCTAGGCACTACAAGACTGCTATCAATTTCCAGATGAATGCTTTTTTAGTAGAGAAAACTTGTAAGGGCCAGACCTAAGGATTATCAGTTAATACCTCTGGTTCAACACATAAGTGTACTCAACACCCATCACCTCTGAGTTGCAGATATTAAGCACTTCTGGGGCAGGGAGTAGGGAGGGTTGAGGAAGTCTGCTGTAAGCACAGTAATGAAAGTAATGAAGGCAAACTCCTCCAAAACCACCTGGAGGAAAATATTTTTGCAATTATATATATTTTTTTATATTCCGTAATGGTTTTTAGTTCTCCCAAATTATTACCACCAGACCCATCCCACAGGAAAGTCAGCTGCCTCCCTGGGGCCAGGTTTAAGGATATGCAGGGCTTCTTTGCATAGTTTGCATATATAGGCAAGGGCATTAGGGTGTATCACACAGTTTCCTCATAATGACATTTTTTCTTCTAAAGATTCTTACTGTAACTAGAAAGGATCTCTCTGCTATGGAGTAAAGAACTGAGAGTGTCTACGTTGAGTACCATCATAGACTAGCTAATGAACTACAAATTTACCCCTAATTTGCCTGGTTCTAATTATTCTTCTTCAGCTAGAGAGAAGGGAAACAAAGAAATAGAACTTATCTAAATTTCACCATCCCACAAAACAGGAAAAAGCTACCACACTTTCATTTCCAAATGAAAAAATGTCACAGGACTGAGTATAAGGAAAATAAATTGTTTTCATCAGATTCACAGACTATGGAGGGTTTCAGGGATGGTACGCTTTTTAGAAGTAGATGTTATTTAGCAGACGTTCCATGTTATTTTTGTTATTATTGATAGTTCTGTGATCACTGACAGTCAGGAGCATTTCTGTAACAAGCATCAATATTTTCTGCTAATACAATATTCACATGAAGCTGGAAGAGAAGTTGTCAGAAACAGAAGAACCAAGGACATACTGAAAGCACACATACTCTCATTCAAAATATGATGGGTACCATATTTTGCAACCAAATTTCCTACAGATGAACTAAATAACAGTTCAATAAGTTTTCTTCTTTCATCCAGTTCTTTGATTACTTGTAAAGTACATGTATTCACATCAAACTCTTAACTAGGGACTTCACTAAATGATGCCAGGTTCCCAAATACATCACTTAGGTTACTTTTTCCAGGAGAAAACATTCCTTTTTAAACATAATCCAAAAATCAATCCAGCAACGTTAACAGAACACTTTTTGATCTGCACCAATGTACCCAATTCTAACATGAAGCCCTTGTTGGTCTTCATGTTTTATGAACTTTTATTCTATCTGGAGTTCTTTGAAGAACTGTTCTTGCACTCTTTGAATACCTCTAATGAGTTTCCTTATTTTGATTTAGAAATGTAACACAGCTCAACGTGTGTAAAGACACCAGGTATGTTTCATAATAAACGTGAAACAAGAAGGTAAGAACAGTACACCAAAAATTTCCCAACATTTTCACCTAAGAAGTACCAATGAAAAATAGTTAGATTTTGCTTATTCTGTCTGTGCCTTTGTGCTCAATTCCAGTCTCTTCATTACATCTAAGAAGGAAAAAAAAAACAAAAAAAACCACCAACCATCAGGGATAAGATTCCCCCTCCCTGAGTTTATTTCTGAATTAAATTATTATTTAA
>VZTM01001413.1:0-18006 GCA_013400555.1 Jacana jacana
TCTTGTGGGTTTGTGATATGTTACTCTTACTCTGGGCTTCCCAGTACAAGACAAAGATGAATTTAACACAGTGAGTTGAGCAAAGGGTCACTAAGATGATGAGTGGATGGGAACACTGTCATACAAGAGGCTGAAAGAGTTGGTAATGTTTGGCCTGGAGAAGGGGAAATCTTATCAATGTTTATAAATATCTGATGGGAGGGTGTAAAGAAGATGAAATCAGACTCTCACGGGTGCCTGTTGATAGGAAAAGATGCAACAGGCACAAACTGAAACAGCAAATTCCACCTGAACATAAAAAACTCCACTTTTTACAGCGAAGGTGCATGAGGAGGGTACCTGGAGAGGCTGAGGAATCTCCATCCTTAGAAATATTCAAAACCAGACTGGACAGTTCTGGGCAACCTGCTCTGTCTGACCTTGCTTGAACAAGGAGGTTGAACTAGACCATGTCCAGGGGTACCTTCCAACCCCAAGGATTCTGTATGTAATGACTATCTTTGGATACACACAAAACGATTGCACTACCATAACATAAATCATGTTGCTAGGCTCATTAACAAGAACAACCAGAAAAAGTTACCATGCTCAATAGAAAGCTGAAGTGCAGGCGAAACACAAGCTAGAGCTAGGACTTCGAAACAAACTGATCACAGCCAAACATGAAGTTCTGCAGGACGTTTAGTCCCAGATCTACAACATGTTCTCCCGGCACCTTTTTGCCGCAATGAGCACGTTTGGCAGGCAAGTTTTCATTGGTTCAGTTTATTAATTCAAAAAATGATACAAACATGTCAGCTTAAGAAAAATAATCTATTGACTTATACCTAAATTGAAGTATTCCACACCATCAATAGCAAAGTAAAGCTATGAAAGTGTATGTGCAGACACAGCCCTAATATGCAAGACCTTTATTCTCCTAACTTGTTGAACGATTTAGCAGCGTAGAAACATTTTAGCATGATTTACATTGGGATCAAAGAAATTCATGTAGTTAATTGTATCTGACATCTGTAAGAAGACAGTCTGCTTACAGAAAAACTGCCAGCCATCCAGAAACTAGCCTGAAATACCTACCTGCATAACACAAAGAATTGGGTTCTCCTTACCTGCTTATAACATAATGTTGTGGCTTCAAACTTCTTTTCTTCAGTCCCTGAATTAGCAGTAGCTTTATTAGAATCAGCACCCTGTTTCTCCCGTTTACGAGAGTCCCGTCGCTCTGGCGTTTCAGTTGAATAGTGTGATGGTGTGTGTTTATTCATATGACGTTTTTTCCTAGAAAACTCTTTATATTCCTCATACTCTTCTTCCCAAGTCCTAGATAATGTATTTGGCTTCTTAGTGAAAGGCCTGTCATCACGCACAGTCTCTGTAGAAGTGTCAGATGGCTTTTTTGGAATTCTAACATCTTCACTCCGCTGTTTCGATCCACCCGCTCTCTTACGTGGTAGGTGTGAATCGTACTCGGGTGACTGAAGTTTTTCCAGCACCGTTTGTTCCACTTTTAACTTTAGTTTGCGGAGTTCAGCTTTCTCTGCCTTTTTCTTCAGCGCCTTGTCCCTCTGAACTGCAAAGCTATGCCAGACTCTTTTTCCTTCTGTTCCATCAAAATTACTTTTGTAATAACTTTTCTTGCTAGTAGCCACTACATCAGGAGTGTGTGTACTTTTTCCATGTTTAACTTCTTTGGCTTTAAATTGGATAACTATTTTCTTTTGCTTTTCAGTTTGGATTAAAGAACTGTCTGTGGTTTTGCTTCTATTTTGGGATTTTTCTTGGGATCTTCCATCAGCACCATGAGAAATAGAACTTTGGTCTTGCTTCTTCTCTTGCCCATCTTTCTCTGTTTTGAATCTACAGAAACATTTCAAAAAG
The DNA here is from genome assembly GCA_013400555.1 of Jacana jacana. NCBI lineage: Eukaryota > Metazoa > Chordata > Aves > Charadriiformes > Jacanidae > Jacana > Jacana jacana. Next base: position 1,879 of record VZTM01001413.1, read on the forward strand.
AAAAAAAAAAAAGTAAACTGGCTCAGTTAATGTAAAAGAAAAAAAAAACAAAACAAAACAAAACAAAGTCCTAACCTTGTTATGTTCTTAAGTATAAACTTGCAGCAATATCAAAACCATGTCAAATAGTTTGATACAGCATCTTTAGTATTCACATTTTTCCTAGCTCTACAGGTATCTTGGCTTACAAAACTGAGAAAAAAGCTTTTTCTGCATTCACTGTCTATTGGATTGAGAGATGCCATACAAAGTCTACTTTCTTCTTATCACACAGGTAAGTTTTAAGAGTAGTTTAATGATACATGAGGTGTGTCAGCCTAAAACTCAAGCGCGCAGCAGTTCAGCTTGGTTGCAGAGCGCCAGACACCACCAGTGCAGGATAACAGGAGACCCAAAAACGTGGGAAAGGAAGGACTGATGAGAATATAGTAACATTCTACAGAAATCATGAATGATATGAAAAATTAGTAAGAACCTTTCTAACAAAAGCAGAAAAAAATAATAAGCAATCTTACCCGCTAAGTTTAAAACACCCAAAGAAAATTTATACCCTACCCTATTTGTCAAAAATGTTGGGAGAGGTAAAGGCCATTTGACAAACTAATTTAGGACAGGTAACTTAAATGCAGTGATTCACACCCAACTTCTGACTTGGGAGAACCCTAGCTGATTCTTAGAAGCTAGAAGGGTGTACAACAGGGAAAAAAAATTGTGTCTTGTTTCACATATTCCTTCCTATGCAAACCCTCCTGGCCACTGTTGTGGATAGTTTTGACATGAACATAGATATTGGTTTATGGTTATATATAATGTATATACTAACAAATAGTGCTTAAGAGCAGGTATACATGCAGCTAATTATTCTATGACTTACAACTCCAGTCTAATAGAGAAACTGCATCCAGATTTTGCCACGACTAAGAAGCAACTTAAAGCTTTTCCATCTCAGCATTCACGAGAACATTCTCACTTGATATGAAGTGGTTTTCAAACACTGATTACATTTGCTGCACTCAAGGTGAAAGATTGCTTTCTTTGCCTTGGAGTCAATTACGTCAACCACCAGGAGAAACCAATGATTTCAGGACTACAGGAATCTATTAAAGGTACTAAGCTCACTGCAGAACTATCTCCCAGAGCCTTTTGAGCCTCCAGAGCCAGGTTAGCCCTTTTTACCTAATAAAATGTGTAACATGCATTGAGACCAACAAGGTAGTGCTGAAGACAAAATAACTGATGCTTTTATAACAGCAGTGATGGAAGGATGTAACTTCTACCCTATTTGAAATACAGTAGCATACATTTGAGTTTAAAAAAAAAAACAAAATGAACCCTGACTTCTCAGTCTCTCAAACTCCCCAGCTTAGACAGAATCCATGCATTAATACAATGCAAATACTTTATCAGTTAAATATCATATCTGTAACTGTTTTATTTTTAAGTAGTCCCATCTACTGAAAAAGCAAAAATTTACCTCTGAAATTCTGTCCCTCCTTTCATAGCATGGTTGTAAGACCTTGTTTCTTCAGAGCTCTGAAAATAAAGAAAAAATTCCAAGGACTTGGAGAGGAAACTGCAGTTAAAAAACCCACCTTCTTAAGACGGCATAAACTATTACTCTAGATTCACTATGATTTTGAGTAAGTTAACCTTGAAAAAGGTAGCCATATGCCTTGCTATAATTTACTATTTGTATTTTAAGAACACCACAAGGGGAAAAACTGAATATCACACACCATCCTGGGTTATGAATAAAGCTCAACTAATTGAGCAGGTTTAGGATTCATGTGTTTCATATATTCTACAAGTATATCAGCAGGTGAAACATTCATTGCTGTGTATTTAAATGGGTGAGCACATTTCTATAAGAAGTGTTTTCTGCAGAAGAGATGTGTTAGCAATTCTCATCAGATTCACTAAGTAGGTGGGACAGTGTGAAACAGCAGTTGGGTGGGACTGTTTAAGAGTAAAGATAGTCCCCGAAGAAAGAACTTGGACAGTCATTGTTTAGAAAGCAGTTCTATATCAGCATATCTGAATTACAAGCTGCACCGCATTCATGTAGCAGAGGAACTGGAAGGGAACTTTGATCAGGTCAGAACAGAAAGCAGTCTATTATGGCAGCTATGGGACAGAACAGAGAGCAGCAAAACAACCGACTGCTTTTGTGAACTCTGCCCTACAAGGCAGTTAATTTATATATATCTTTGGGTTATACAATTCTGTTTTCCCAAAACTACGGTAGGGTGCAGGTAAGTTACAACAGAGAACTGTAACATATGGATTACTTCAGATAAGGAAGCTCCAGATAGCACATCCTTTTACAAATAGTTCACTCCTTCAACAGTTGGGTCATGCTGACTCAGTGAGCCTGTCAGGTCACTGTTGCAGAGATTTTCCTAACTTGAGAAGCCTGCAAAGGCCTCTGAAGAGTTAGTTATATTTTACTTCCACATTAGAAAGCACTTTATTAAAAAATAAAAAGGCTGCATAAACCAGTAGAGTCCTCATGAATTAAGGAAATTTTGAAAACTTCTGCCTGTGGTTGGTTCTGGAGGTGTAACAGCAGCAAACCCAATGAAATCATTAATTTAGAAGGCTGCTGCCACTATGAATGATATTGATGTAACTTGCTACAGGAAGACCTGCTCTACTCACATCATTATAAACAAATAGGAATTAAAGGGTTTTATTAGTTTATTAACAACTCAATTAACTGGCAACCAGTAAACTACACACTCAGGATCAATACAACAGAAAAACTACAATAATAGACAATTACAAAATGATAGATAAGTTGGTACCAGAAAGTTTTAATCCCATACCCCTACATGATACACTTTGGCACACATGCTCATGCTGTTGAAGACATGGGTGCTCCAGTCATGTGTGCAGCTGCACCACTTCCTAAAATCTCCTAACACCCACACCGGTGAGAAAGGGCCCCCACGAGGTCACATACACACAGACGCAAGGTGTGGGACCCTACAGGATATCCCTTCCACACTGTCACCCTAGTAGCTGGAATGCAGGCTACTGACAGTGCCTGGAAATGAAGGTGCTCCATCAGGGTAGGGGGAAATTGTGATGCTGGTGGGACAACTCCTGGTAGTATCAAGCCTGAGTTGACTGCTGCTCTGTTACTGCTTTCTCTCTTCAAGGCCTATTCCGCTGGAACAATGAGTTTCCATGATGTCTTTAGTATTTCTTTTCAACCTAGTTCCTTCTTTTCTCAAAAGCTTCTTGATAATTCCCCTATTTTCATTTAATTTGGTGATCTTAACCAAATTTCCTTATTGTTACTTTACTTTTAGTATTACCAGTTTGGGGTAAAGCAGTGTTCCCAGGTGGCCAAGGTCAACAGTATCCTGGCCTCAATCAGGAATAGCACGGCGAGTAGGACTTGGGAGGTGATCGTTCCCCTCTACTCAGCACTGGTGATGCCCCATCTTGAGTACTGTGTGCAGCTTTGGGCCCCCCCACCACAAAGAAGACATTGAGGTACTAGAGCAGGTTGAGAGAAGGGCAATGAAGCTGGTGAGGGGTCCAGAGAGCAAGCTTTATGAGAAGCAGTTGAGGCAGCTGTGGTTGTTTATCCTGGAGAAAAGGAGGCCGAGGGGAGACCTTACTGCTCTCTACAACTACATGAAAGGAGGTTGTAGAGAGGCAGGGTTTGTCCTCTTCTCCCAAATGACAGGCAATAGGGCAAAAGGAACTGGCCTCAAGTTGCTCCAGAGGATGTTCAGATGGGATATCAGGAAAAATTTTTACACTGAAAGTGTTATGAAGCATCGGAATGGGCTTCCCAGGGAGCTGGTTGAGGCACTATCCCTGGAGGTATTCAAAAGACAGGTTGACATAGTGCTTACTGACATGGTTCAGTGATGAATTGTTGGGTTTTTATCAGAGGTAGGTTGATGGTTGGACGAGATGATCTTAAAAGCCCCTTCCAACCTAGACAATTCTAGGATTTTATGATTCTAAATGTCCTCTTGGAGCAGACTGGTTTAGGTGTTCTGTTTACAGTCCCATGACTATCATCATATCACCTGGTGTTACCCTGGCCATGTTACCAAGAGGCAGCTGTGCCGACTCCTCCAGACAGCTCTGTATAAAGCTCTTCCATTTCCTACTGTGACAAATGTCCTTTCACTCATATTTATGGAATTCTATGCCAATCTGCTAAAAGCCAACAGGCATAAAGTTTTCTGTAATCTGTGGTCATGCTTACACCACACAAACAAAAAACCAGATCCCCCACAAGTACAGTCATATTTAGACGTGATTTTAAGTGGCTTACTGTTACCTGCAAGAGCTGAAGATACCTGTTATTCATACTGTGATCACACCAAAGAAACACTTGCTACTATTCAGAGGTTTCCTTATCTTTTTGCTATTAGTAGTTTGCTATTAGTAGTTCTCACTGTTGCAAGCTCTGGTCAATGCCTGTATATAGCAGTATTTAATGCTGTCTCAAACAGATTGAGGTCATGCAACAGTTAAAACTGTTCTTCCAGAAATTGGTACTGGCATTAGCAATGGAAATACAGCTTCAGTATGGGGTTTTAAGCCAAGTTTTTACCCTTTATATTACAGAATTTTATAGAAACAAAAACCAAACACACACCCCCTAGGATAAGTCAGTGTTAAAGGAGAGACTGAATAATAAAAAATTCAGGAGAAAAAAAAAATTACAATTACTTGGCTTTGAACAACACTATCTACACGAGCAAAAATCCTCTGACATATCTAACTCTGTGTAACAACACTCTCAAACATTTTTGAGGTATGTATGACAAGACAGTTAAAAGCTCTCTTTTTTCATATACGCCTTAAAAATCCAAGGGAAAAAAAAATTAGCAAACAAAAGTGTGGATCTATTAAACTACTGATTTATTGAATGTGTATTACAATACTGGATGGAAATAACTTCCCATAGGGCATACAAATAAAGAATGGGAAAGTACATACAAATGTGACCGAAAAGATTATCACTCCTGTAACACCTGCATTTTACAAGCCATTCAGTAAGATCTGACTCACTAGTTACAAATACATACTAGAGTAATCCAAGAATTTTGGTCACTGATTTATCTCTCAGTGGTTAAAAGGAAATATTTGAGAGTTGTTTGCTAAAATGCTGTGAAGTACATTCTGTGATTAATCAGAAAATTAAGATATAATGATCCAAGATAAAGAACCATAAGGAAAAACACTAGTGAGTTTGGTAACAGCTTTAAGCTTCACTTTCATCAACCAGGACGATGTATGAAAATAAATAAATCTCGTATTTTTTGATACTCACAGTACCCATAGCCGCTAGAGAAAAAAACATAAGCTTGCCGGTTATCTGGCAAGAACTTCCAGTTATCTGCCCAATTTAATCCTCCCGCTGTTCTTAGTGACTCCACCTTTACATCGGCTTCATCCTCCACAAGATTTCTAAATAATTCATGCTCTTCTTTTGAATTAGAATAATGATTATAGTAACAATACAGCTTTTCCTACTTTGTCATCCTGGCCATCCAAAGAGTCTTCCTTTCCAGTTAGTTTCTTCAGTTTCTTTTTTGACATCTTTAAGAAGAGAAGAAAGAAAAACAGCATTGCCATTATTATTTATTTCAAGTTTTTATTTCCAGCTGGTACAAAAAATAAAGTTGACCCACATAAGAGAAAACAATACTCCAATACCCTTCTTTTGTTTTCTCATTACAGAACACAGCAGATTGCAGCCGAGTTCATTATTCACATCTCACTACTTAAGAACTTCACAGAAAAAAGAAACAAATGCCAATTCCATCGCCATCTGCTCCAGAGACATGTTTTGTACTAGCAAAAATCCTTTAACGTTTAGTCATACAGCCGTCAAGCCTTAAAGCAGTTCCAACTGCATACCTCTGGCCTTAGCCTCCCCCAGGCTTCCCCTGGAGCAGAGGTCATATCGTGACATCTCACAACAGCTACACCACCACACAAACCATTACGGCGAGCCTACCACAAACACGAGGAGGTTTAACAGGGCTATAAGAAAGCTTCACCAGAAGCTCCCAAGGATCATGGGGTGAGTTTCCAGAGTACAGGTTAACTATCTACACAGATTGCCACAGAAGTATCTCAGCCATAAAGCGAGGAAGGCCAAGTAAACACTCTAAAGCCAGCCTTCAGCACGGGCTGGCTCAAGTAACTGAAGAAAAAGCTGCTGCTCGGCCGCAGCTAAAGGGGGAGCAGCCTCCTACCCCCAATCTCAGGCGTGAAGACAGGGCGAATACCGGATGAATTCCCTGCAGCCCCTCAGAGCGCAGCCCAGCCCCTCCCTCCTTCCCTCCCCTACAGCAGGGCTCAGGGGCGGCCGCGCCCCACAGCCAGCCAACTACAGACCCACCTTCCCGTCGTGGTCGAGGCAGGAAGCGGCTCCGCGCTCCCCACTACCGTCGCGCCGGGCAGCCTCCAGAGGACGGTGCTGGCGGAGAGACCTCGGGAAAACCCGAGCGCGACCCTCCGCTTAGGCCAGCGACTTCCCTATTAAGCACAGCCCAACCCACCCTTCGGCCCCGGGAGCGGCCCCTCCCCGCCGCAGAGCGCGCTGGGCAAGCCCCCGTCGAGCACTCTGGGAAATGTAGGCGCTACAGGCCCGCCTCCTCTCCCGCCATACGTGCCGGGCCGCCACTGCTGTGCTTCCCCGCCCCCCTCTCGAACAAGAGGCGTGTGGGGGTAGCGACGCGTCCTTTTACTCGCTTACTCTCTGCCTGACCACCGGGCTTTCTCTAGAGAAGATGGCAACGGAGGAGGCTGCGGAGGCCTCGTTGTTGCGCCTGTCTCCCGATCCCGTACAGCCGGGGCTGGAGGACGGCGATGAGGAGAAGCCTGAAGACAGCAGCGAGACCACAGCGCTCAGTGAGGACTGGGCGAAGGCGGGGGGGGGGGGGTCCGTGAACGATCGGACGGTGTGGCGGGAGCCAGGCCCTCCGTCCGCCTCTGAGGGGAGCGGCTCCCGGCTGCATCCCCTCATCCCGGGTCTGCGCGGTACCGCCATGCCCGGAGATGCTGTGGGCGGGCGGGCGCCATGCGGAGGCGCAGGAGGGGGAAGCGCTGTATGAGAACCCCGTGAGGGTTTAAATTTACAGCCGGGCGCCTTCGCGCCGTCTCCTTTCTTTTTCTGCCTGCGCCGTGAAAACCTAGTGAGGTAACCAGAGCCCGTTTCCCCCCGTTCTTCCGACATCGTGTGGAGCCGGGGCAGTGTGGGGTAGGCGGCGGGGCCACACGTGCTCCCGGCCCGGCCCCGGGGGCGGCCTCCTCGCCTCCCTCCCTGCTCGGGGAGCTATGGAACGGCGAAACCGGGACTTGTGTGCCCTTCTCCTCCCCTAAGCAAGATTTTTGCGGTTGTTGCCGCTGATATTTTGTTATTCCAAGCCCTGGTGGGGAAGGTCCCGTTGCCAAGCGGGGTCTGCTGGAGGTAGGATGGGGATGGGGTGTGTGCCTCGCCGCCCCTGCCCCGAGCGGGTTTGTGTGCGGAACGGCAGCCTTTGCTGCCGAATGGGTTTATACTGGTTGTGCCAGTTACGCAGCCGCGCCAAAAATGGCCCTCGTTTGTTTCTGCAGTCTTACAGGTGAAGTAAACTGACTTCTCTAACTGGGGAAAAAAAAAAAAAAAGTAATGTAGGCCCTTTAAAGCATTCTTCTTGTTTGTGCGTAACCAGTGATTCCTGATGGGCGTTTTAAAAACCCTGCAATCCTGCGCTGGGAATGATTTGCTTTTTGTAGACATTTACTGTGAAAGTTTATCTTTTCACGTAGATAGATAGTGTATATATGTATACTGTTTTCTAAAAAGCATTTTAACCTACACACCTGCTCTGAAGCTGCATACAGTCCAACTGGTGGATTTCGGTCACTGCAATGCTCTCACTATGCATTTCTGCATCAACGTTGCCAGTTTTTCTCACAGCACGTGTAGTCATACTCGATTATTGTTCTTCTGGCGGATCTCTTATCAAAAATCTTCTTACTTCTTAATATTCCTTCTGTATTAGTATTAACAAAGTGTGCGGAAACCACCACCAGGTATCTTGCAACTTTTAATTTGAGAAGTAGGCAGGAAATACAAGTATTTCTCTAACCCCTGTCTATCTTGAGGTATTCCTTCAATTTCCTCTTTCTGTTGTTTTACAGTAGCAAAGATTTGTAATGTTTAAAAGCAAACAAACATAAAACCCTAGAGGAATCATACGATCTGCTGCAAGATCCTTCCAGCCCTTTTTCAGTCTTCAGTAGTGGCCAGGAGTAGATGGCTAAGGAAAACTAGCAGAACAGAGCAACCATACGTTCATGCATCCTTCAGAAAGTATCTTTAAACACAAAACAGTTTGTTACTCACTATGTTCTTGAGCCAAAGCTCATCTATTCGTATTTTAAATCCCAAGTGGATTTCTCTTCCATAAAATTCTTACTTTATAACTCATAGACTTGCAGCGCCTGCAGCAGCCTGTGCTAGGGAGGTCCCAGCCGTGAACAATAGCTTTTGTAGAGAGCATTCTTCTGCTCTGAACTCCCAGATGATACCTCCCATTTGATGCATCCCAGGTTTTGTGTTGGAATGGTTGACTTGTGTGCTCTCTCTGCATAGAGTCATAGCTTGCTCTGTTGCTTCTCAGTACTGAAGAAGTAATGTTGTAGCTTTCTTATTTTTGGTCACCCATTTTTTTGAAATTTCCCTAGTTTGACCATGCCCCTTCAGTGTGCAGGCAGGAGCTTTCTGCATCCTTTCCTAATACCTCGTAATGTCAGATGGTGAGGAAAGTCCATCCATTCCTATGTCAAATCAAAATTGGTTTTTTACCCGTCTGGCACCATGGCAAAAGTATTTTTTGCCATTTTATTGCCTGATCACTCAGCGTCTTTAAGTTCTTTTGAAATTTTTTGTAGGCCCATCTCTGTGGTACTCCAGAGAAGTAATTCATTTGCAGATGATGGCACCACACAGAATCACAGAATATCAGGGATTGGAAGGGATCTTGAAAGATCATCTAGTCCAATGCCCCTACCAGAGCAGGAACACCTAGATCAGGTCACAGAGGAATGTGTCCAGGAGGGTTTTGAATATCTCCAGAGAAGGAGACTCCACAACCTTCCTGGGCAGCACCAGTATCATGGCCCCTCATGGCAGCAAATTCCTTCCTTACTGCCCTCCTTTTATCAGATTGTTCAACTAGTCATAAGCAATTATGAATTTTGTTCTCAAATTTTCTTAGCCCCTACTATATGGTCATTTGTATTTGTTAGAGTATTTGGACCTCCTCCCTGCCTGCTTTGTGCCTTGTTAGGACTGCTTTTTGCCAAGAAATTAGATATTATTTTGTTAACTTTAAATATCTGATGATCCAGATGGGCAAATAGTTTAATTTGTCCAGGATGGCAGTATTTCACAGTGGTTTCCAAGAATGAGTTATAATTAATTCATATTATTCTTCAATGATCTGGTTTTGTATTGTTTTTCTCCTTCACACTTGTAGTCATTTTCACCCATTAGAAGCACCACATTATTGGAAACAAGTGAACATATTTGTATAACTTGGTTATATCAACAACACTTACAGTGTGTTTTTCATTTGATTTTGTTAAGATGGCATGGTTGTCTCTGGAGAAGTGGAAAACAACAACCTGGATGTGAAAATTACTGGGTCAGAATTGGAAACTGAAGAAAAAGGAGCAGAGGAAGAATCCACAAGGGCATCCGACAGCAACATTTTGGATGTATCATCTGATTATCCGAGAGGTTTGCTAATAAACTCTTAAGTGTATTTGAGCTGCTTGCTTGAGGAAACGTAGAAATAATGGAGAAGAAAGGTAAAGGGAATGTGTGAAATCTCATTTTCCATACACCTGGTGGGTATGGATACTTTTCCCCTTGCATTTCAATAAAATATTTCCCTAAGGCATTGGCAATATCTGTCAAATGAGATGCTATTTTCTCCTTACTAGCATTTCTAGAAATCACTGTGGGAAGCTGCTCATATACAGTGGCTGAAGCCAGTCACGGTTAGATGAGTTATGATCTACATGAGGCTCTGATGCAAAAGCACCACAGAAAGCAGAAAAAATATATTCTAGATAAGAAAAAGCTAAGAATTGCTCTTAACCTAGCGTTAATACTCACTTCTGTATCTTGAGCACACTGATAATTGCTATCTTTGTTTTGCCTAAGAACACCTGAAAACTAATCTTGTAAAATCATTGTAAAGGTTGGAAATAAAGCTGATGCATTGGATAAGCTAATTCTTCACTGTTCCCATTGACTGATCAGTTGAAGAATCGGGAGGTAAATTTAACAGTTAAACAGTTTCCTAAGGAAAAATAAAAGGGATAGACTTAATGGCTCTACAGTATATAATTGTTATTTACACTTGGTCCACTTCTAGCTGATTCTTCAGTTTTGTCAAATACTTCATAGATTGGTTTTGTGCTGCTTTCTGCATGACTAACATTTGCTAACGAAGCCGAGCAGTAAAGTCAGGAGTAAATGGAATATGATGTGAACTTTTCAGCTGGTTGGTTTTTGTTTGTTTGTTTGTTTGTTTTAAATCAAATTAAGTTCTTTCCCATTTGAGAAATTTCATGTGTGTCAGCATTAAAGAGCAAGTGATGCTTATATGGAAATGAATGGATCTTATTCAAGAACCTTTTGGGGGATTAAATTTGCAGTCATTCCCTCTACCATGGAAGTTACAGTACAAGTATCCCAACTGGTACTCTAGTAATTCTCTGATAGTCTTAGATTTGAAGTGATGCATAGAAAAATAGCCGTCAACTAAAAATATTTTTTTTAAATATGGATGTTTTAAGTTCTAAATCTCTCTCCTTTTTAGAGAAACATATTTCAATTCAAAGACATCTTGCTGATCTAGAGAAACTAGCTGACCTGAAAGAAGGTGAGTTTATCGTGGCACTGTCCCAGAACACAGATCTTCATGTTACAGGTATTTTGATTGTTTTTCTTGATATTTATTTTTAACACACTATATATGTTTTAGTTTGAAGACTATGGGTTNCTCTGCACTGTAGCATTTCTGGTGTTGGCAATGTGCATGGATCAGCAAAATGTTAATTCTAGCTATACATCAGCAGCTTAGTCTTATTTTATTTCAAGTGCCACAATAACAGGGAAGCTAATTGATGTCTTTGCAACATTGAAGTATCTGTTGAAATAGATATCTGTTCCGTTTTGGATGTTTTGTGGCTTTTTCCCCTGTGTTTACTTCTGATCCAGATGTACGTTGGAGGATTGCTTTAAGACTGCAAAGTGTTTTCATTACAACTTTTTTCTCTGATTACATGTACTTAGTGCTGGAAGTTGCAGCCCTTGCAACTGAATCTAGTTTTTATTCACAGATCAAGAAAATGATCACCAGGATCCACACAGGCTCTGTATCATATAGCTCTTGTCCGATATTAATCTTTTAGCGTGGCCACTGGTGGAAATAACAGCCTACCTCCGTGTCTCTTCAATTTTACTAACAAATATGCCACAAACTGACATGGAGAGCTTGTTTCTTTTTTAATCAGGAGATGGATCATAAGTATCTTGTAAGTCTGGTACTTGTAGCTGTTGCTGAGCCAAGTTATATGTAAATCCATGGTAGTGGTAAGAAACTAGTTATTCCCTTGCATATTCTTAATAGTATTTTTTTTTAATTTATTCTGCCATGGATGTAGCATTCTTCTGCCATGAGTGTTTATGGGCCAACTTGTATTTATTACCATTGCTTCATGTATTTGATATTCAGTAAATCATAAGTCAATAAAAGAGGCTGATCAACATTGGATAACACGGGTGACTTTTTTGGTGAGCTGTAGGCCGCCTCTGTTGGCTACAGTGGTGCGGGACTCTGCGTGAATATAGTAATCCACTCATTACAAAGTAATTAAAACAAAAAGATTTTGCTGTTGTGCAAGCCTAAGATAAGTAGTGATTATCATAGATCCCCATGTTAGGTGGCTTATTTCAGTATCTATCCAGTGTTATTTGAACACATAGAAGGTTTGCCGCTAAATTCTGTGTGAGAGGTTGTTTGACATTCAGCAGTCTTAGACCCAGCAGCAGATAAATGCATGCTCAGTCACTGGAATTGGCTGCCCAGGGAGATGGTGGAGTCACCATCCCTGACTGTGTTTAAGAGTAGATTGGATGTGGTGTTGAGGGATACGGTGTAGGGGAGAACTTGTAGAGTAGGGCAGATGGTTGGACTTGATGATCCCAAAGGTCTCTTCCAACCTAAATGATTCTATGGTTCTATAATTCCTGTGTACAGCCCTACAAAATGCATCCCCCAATAACTAGTTTTTATTTTGCTTAGTACTTCCAAGTGCTTCAGCACCTTTGATGTCAAATACTCTGGCCTTTGCTTTTATTGTCCCATATGCAAGATTTCCAAGAAGATCAGTTGTTTTTTTTTTAACATAGAACGTGATCTTTTTTTGCAGCTTAAAAAGGCACCAGGTGCTTGTTTTTATCTAAAAGATGCAGAAGAGAAGACAGGTTCTTGTTCTAATCTATTGAGGTTTGGTTTTCTCAAACATTGTAAATTTCTGGACTTCATCTATAAAATTCTGTTATTCTGCAATACTCTTCAGACGTTGTACTAGCCTCATGTTGCTGGAGCAAAAAATACTAGAAAACAAAACCCAAGGCTTGTAGAAGTTTTTAGATCTTTAAAGTCTGTAGATCTTTAAAATAATACTGGTTCTTGGCTGTATTCTATGGCATAGAAAGAGGCAGTCCATAAATTTGAGGTTCGTGTTTGCCTGATTTAGAATGGAGCCTGGGGAATTACTCTCTGGCAGTAGCTTCATTCTTTTTTTCACTCAAGTGTGTTTCTCATCCTTATTTTTCATTTGTATTTCCAGATGAGAGGAAACCTTGTCCATTGTGTCCTGAGGAGAAATTCAAAGCTTGCTATAGTCATAAACTCCATCGTCACCTTCAGAATTTGCACTGGAAAGTTTCTGTTGAATTTGAAGGTAGTGGCAATCATATCTGAACAGTAAACACCTCCAGGAATTCTGTCCTCTTAAGCGTCTTGTTACCAGCTCTGTATTGGAACCATACTTTGTCATAATGAATTTTGACATAAATGTAAAATGTTAATGTAAAATAGCTCTGTATTCTGTATGCCAAAATAGCGAGTTGTGTGTTTTCTCATGAAAAAAGAATTGCTTGGCATGTCATGAAAATTGCTATAAAATTTAAAACTTGCATATAATTTTAAATTTTTATTTCTATTAATAATCAGACACATGCACATGCAGTCATTTTTGGCTAAACATAAAGATTCCGTGGTTTCAAATAAATACTTGGAAGTTTTTATTTAGTTTAAATATTTAGTAACTTTATCTGTTGGGGTTTTTTTTAACAAACTTTAGGAGTGATGCAGTAAAATCCCTACAGGAAGTTTAAGAAGGAAAAAAAGAATTTTTTAAAGAACTAGGTGTTTGACTCTGCAGGAAATGAAATGACTAATCAGAAGATGAAGATTAAAAATGATCTGACTGGTTTTGCATGCCCTAGCAGATATCTTTTTTTTGGTTGTTTGGTTTGTTTGTTGCCATATAACAAGACTTTTGTAAAATGCTCGTAAGTACTTTTGAAAGTTACATACCATATAGCCTGAAGACTCACCGTAACTTTGTAGGATTGAAATAAATTCCTTGTATATAATTTTCTTTTTCAGATAATAAAAATTTATAATGTATAGTTAGCTGATAAACTCATCTTCCACACAGAGAAATTTATCACATAATTGGTAACGTTCTCTTATTACTGTCTTGTGGCCATATTTGGGTATCTTAAATGAGACCACACTAAAAATACAGAGTTTTTGGTTGGTATGGGACATACGCATTGTTTACTTACTGTACTGTGGTGTGACATGAATTTGTTTTACAGGGTACAGAATGTGCATCTGCCACTTACCTTGTCGTCCCATAAAACCAAACCTTGTTGGAGACCAGGTAAAACTGCTGAATCACATAAATGCTACCATACAAAATGGGAAACAGATAGTTTAGGGGAACTATTGCAATCTACTTAGTCTCAAAATATGTCTTACTATCCATTGTGGAATACCAAAAAGTTTATTGGTCCAGAATATAAGTATCTGATACTACAACTACTACTACCTTTTGGGGTGTTGACTGTAGTTGTATCTCTTATTTTGGTTGGTAAAACACTGTCACAGTTGGAAGTAAAGAGCAGCGTTGTGTGGCAGAGAGGAAGGGTTCATTAGGGCAGGAAATGGAGGCTTCCCAGTCTTTCCCTGTGGGGTGAGTATATGGAGCCCTGGCAGAGTTTAATTGCCGTTGGTGCTGTGGTGGGACAGCTGTGCTGTGCTGGCTCCGCAGGTGTGTTGATTTACAGTCCCTGTGGCTGCACATCAAAGTATTGTGTATGCACTAGAGGTAACAGATGACTTCTTCCTATGCCCGTGTTCAGGTATTGTTCTGCTTGAACCATGTTTATGTGTTCTGAAACTACACATACTATATTTTACAGACATTTTCAAAGATGGGAGCCCATTACCATTGCATCATCTGTTCAGCCACTATCACACGAAGAACTGACATGATAGGTCATGTTAATCGTCATGTCAATAAAGGAGAAACTGAATCAAGGTTTATTACAGGTAGGTTCTTCTATAAAGCATTCCTTATTTTATAATATGTAGTACATGTAATAACTATGATGTGTGGGTGAGACATGAGAAAAATTCTGAAACAGATTCAGCTTTACTAATGAGAAATCTGCCCTTAATATTTCAAAACAATTTTTTTCCTCAGAGGTGTTTTTCCTCAGTGTGGTGGTTTAGTCTCGGTATTGACCAGCTACTCTGTTCTTACTGATAAGTAATACTCCATTCACAATTAGTTTAACATTGTAAATGTAGGTTTCTGTCTCCCCAGAAGAATGGGGGACATGGAATCTGTGAAGCAAATCTGCGTAGAGAATTTAATGCCTATGTGTTTGGCTGTGTGTGTTTGTAAAATCAGCCTTGAATAAATCTGCAGCATAAAAAGCCTTTGCTTTTTATCCAAACTGCATCAGCATGGATACAAAACAAGATGCCTTTTTTCAGTTTTGGAGAGTCATGGCAGCTCTTTGTTGTTCTTTGGTAAATGGTAATCCTGTCTGATTTTCTCCAGAATTAGACTTGTATTTAGACTTCTAAAGCATTCTCAGTAACTGGAATGCCAAATCTTTTATTTTTGCAAGTTATGTGTTCTCTACAGCTGTCAAGTAACACACACGTTACTGATTGGCCGCTGTGTAAAAATTAAGTCTTTTTTCCTATAGCCCAGACTGTTACTGTTGAAAATTGGTCTTTTTCTCTCCATCTCTGGGTAGTCTATGGATTTTATAGAACTATGTTGTTGTCATGGTTTAACCCCAGCCAGCAACTAGGACCATGGAGCTGCTTTCTCACACCCTGCTCCAGCCTCAGTAGGGCAGGGAGAAGAGGGAGAAAAAGAAGCCGGGAGGAAATAGCGGGTTGAAGTAAAGACAGTTTAACAGGAGACTGATGGAGAGAATAGTATCAGTAACGGTAAAAGGATTTACAAAGTTCGGTGGCACAACACAAGTTGCTCTTGGCACCTGATCATCGGGTGATTTGTTTTGATTGCCCAGCCTGTCTGAGTGGCAATGGACGATTCCTCCCCTGCCCTGGCCAACCCTCAGTTATATACTGAGCGTAACATCAACAGTATGGAATGTTCCTTTGGCCACCTTGTCCTGTCTATGTTCCCTTACAACTTCTGTGGGAAGCTGAAAAAGTCCTTGACTTTTTTACATCACTTAACAGTGATTGAAACAATATGTGTTATCAAATTATTCTCTCACTAAATGCAAAACACACCAGCTGCTAGGAAAATAATTAACTGGCTGAAACCAAGAGAAGTACAACAAAAGTGAGACTGGAGCTATGAGGGTCACACTTCATTCTGTTACCAGTATGCAGTTTTGGAGTAGTAGTTTTAGTGTCTAGGGATTGGTTTGTATGTCTTAAGCAGTAATAGTAGCACATATTCACTAGTAGCGCTCTACAACTTCCAGAAGGGAGGTTGTGAAGAGGAGGGGGT
>VZTM01001413.1:18090-50103 GCA_013400555.1 Jacana jacana
ATTAGATGTCAGGAAAAACTTTTTCTCCCAAAGGGTGGTCAGGCACTGGAATGGAATGGCCTGCCCAGGGAGGTGGTGGAGTCACTGTCCCTGGTGGTGTTCAAGGAAGAGGTGCCACAAGACATGATTTAGTAACTTAGTGGGTAGTATTGGTGACAGGAGAATGATTGGACTAGATGATCTTGTAGGTCCTTTCCAACCTTGTGTTTCCATGATTCTGTGACACTCCATACCTTTAACTTGAAGAGTCCGTGTTGGGAAATAGATTCATCTCTATGTTGTTCCCTTCAGAACTGTCAGTTAAGAATGACACATTTGTCATTTTTTAGCAAAACGTATGTGGTTATTTTTCTCATGAGAAGAAGAGAAATGCTGAGGTCAGACTTTTCATGCTTTGGAGGCACTATCTGTGTATTTGAAAGCACCGAGAGACAGGCATCTCTCAGGCTAAGCACTGAAAAGGTATCTAGTAGACTGCTAACAAGTTTTTCCTGGTCATTCCTGGGTGAATTTTGCTACTGTTAGACTGGGGATAAATGCTCAGAGGAAATACAGCATGTGTTTACAGCTGTCAAATCAGAAAGCTTGTTTTGCCACAGACTATTTTATGCAAAGCTTAAGTGCTAACATTGTCCCTATGCTTGTGCTGTCTGTACATACACATTTTGTGAAGCTGTTTGATAATTAGGTCAAAGTTTTTGAGGGATATTTGCAGTTCAGGACTATGATAATAGGGTTTTAATTAATTAGCAATATATTATGTTTGAACATGCAAAACAAATGTGCTAAGCCTCAGGGGCTTGCTTTCTTCAATTTGAGTGGATACATAGGAACCCAACTGAGGAACAAATCTGGTGGTTTATGGGAAGAAAATTGTGGTAGAGCTTGATCCTTATCTGACACTCTTGGGAATATAAAGTGTTGTCTGCTTTTTTTTTCCCCTCAACATACTAGTTAACTGCTCCATGCGTGCCAGTTGGACTACTGCATAATCCAAACTTCTTGCTGTCTCAGAGCAAATTCTCAATACAATTTATCAAATGTGCAAATATTAGTTTCAGTTGTCATGAACTCTTTCCTTCCCCAACGATTGCTTTCTTTTAGTTACTGCTCCCAAGACTTCTCATCAAGTGCTCAAAGAGTCGGCCACAGATGTGCAGGTTCTTCCCAACTACTCCACACCTCAGAAATCAGATTCCTATTTTAATCCTAAAATGAAACTCAACAGGTGAGAAAACAGGGAGTGGGAGGAGGCTGCAGAGGGGTGATGAATTTGTAGTGAAAAATACTTGAGCATTTTGAAAAGTGGATCTTGTGAAACTTTTGTACAAGGGGCAGGAAAAATAGCATTGGTGAGTAATGAGATACGGTTCCTGGGATAAGAATTCTGTTTGGAAGTGCTTTTAATGTGTCTGCTTGGATAATTACTTTTAATTTTGAAAGCTTTCTCTTGAAAAACTTCGGACAAATAATATTTAAACCTGAGAACACTGTGGTAAATAATATAATTTCTGAAGTAACTAAGTATTTTTATGTAATGAGTAATTTATGGAAAAGAATGGGATGTGAAGAAAAGAGCACACTGGAAAACTTATCTTCATTGTATCCACTTAGGATGTTTTTCTGTGAATTTCCACAAGCTGCTGTGCATAGGCACTGCTTTCTCTCCTCTAACTGAAAGGCAGCATACTTAGAGTTTCATATTCTAGACCTTTTCCTCTTGGGACTCAGATTCTCTCAAGAGAACCTCAAGATTCTCTCTTTATTTGCGTTTAAAAAAGATAAAGGGGGAAACATTGTGGGGGTTTTTTTAAAGGAGAGTCGTAAATGGTGTCTGTACCATAACTGGAAGGTGCAAGCGTTGACACCAGTGCATGGGACCTGGCTTCAGCCTGTGCTGGCCTCTTGTTTTCTCAGTGCAGTTCTTATTTGAGCTCCCAGGTTTACGATAGGTCTGTGAGAGCTCCGGGAGCCTCTGAAGGAGGCCATTGCAACTCAGGTTATGGCTATGGCTAAAAAAACAAGGCCTGTTTCTCAACACCACGGAATGCCTGTGCTCTACGGTAATATCTGACGTTTTAACTATAGAGCCAGTAGTAGGGTAGTATCAGATTTTGCTGGCAAAGTCAGGAAAACAGTATTTACTTCTGAACGCTCGCCACTTGTTCCGATGTGAAGAGTAACTGTTAAGTTGATTCAGGATCTTACCTTATGAATATCCTGCTGTAGAATTAAGCTTTTAAGGGAAATTGAGGGGTTTGATTTGCAATTCTTCTGTGTAAAAGGCAGAGTTTAGCTTAAATGTTTCCATATCATGTTCAAGGGAAATAAATAAAGAAAAATATTTTCTGGATTTACTATGACCATTCTTTTTTTCTTTTTCTTTTCAAGGCAACTGATATTCTGTGCACTAGCTGTTCTAGCTGAGGAACGTAAACCGATAGAATGTTTGGATGCTTTTGGTGCCACTGGTAAAGTCAATTTCTTTAATCTTTTGGCTAATACCCAATAGTATGAAGCTGCAGAAATTGTTAGTAACTGCCATTGCATATTATAGTAAGGTAGACAATAATTTTCTTCCTTAAACAGATAGTCATCAGTTTCCAAGAATTAATCCCAGCTGTCCAAAGGCTGGTATTCAGCATTTTAAAAATACTGTAAATAATATTAATTAAAGTTTAGTGGTCTCCTTAAGACAAGCTGCTTTAGTGGCCATGAAATGACATCTTCCTAAACCTGTGTCCAAGGTCACAATTTCTTGTGACTTTGTGGCTGTGGGATTTTGCTGTACAATCAGCCTGTGGTTTAAAAATGGTGATGAATCCAAACTTCTTTGTCAGAGTTGCTTCATAATTGATGACAAAATTTCTGAATGTGAACTAAATGTAAAGGAGTCACATCAGTGGCTATTAGCTGTCTGGAACAAAAGTCTGAAAGAGATCTGGATTGTTGCCTCCGTATCAGCCAGCTTCCCTAAACTTAAGGTTATAGAATCATAGAATTGTTTAGTTGGAAGAGACCCTTGGGATCATTGCGTCCAACCATCAGCCCTACTCTACAAGTTCTCCCCTACACCATATCCCTCAACACCACATCCAGTTGACTCTTAAACACAGTCAGGGATGGTGACTCCACCACCTCCCTGGGCAGCCGTTTCCAGTGACTGACCACTCTTTCTGTGAAGATTTTTTTCCTAGTGTCCAGCCTAAACCAACCCTGCTGCAGCTTGCAGCCATTCCCTCTTGTCCTGTCGCTCATTGCCCGTGAGAAGAGACCAGCACCAATCTCNAGTTGGAAGAGACCCTTGGGATCATTGCGTCCAACCATCAGCCCTACTCTACAAGTTCTCCCCTACACCATATCCCTCAACACCACATCCAGTTGACTCTTAAACACAGTCAGGGATGGTGACTCCACCACCTCCCTGGGCAGCCGTTTCCAGTGACTGACCACTCTTTCTGTGAAGATTTTTTTCCTAGTGTCCAGCCTAACCCTACCCTGCTGCAGCTTGCAGCCATTCCCTCCTTCTATTGCTAATTGCCCTTGAGAAGAGACCAGTTGAGAATAGCAGTAGAAATTCCTGACAGTGAATTTCTCACCATTCTGTACCAGGCCAAACTTCACAAGCACGTCATGCCCCATGCCCTGCCCTTAGAGACCTGCCTACAAAAGTCAGTGTCCTGGTTTCAGTTGGGATAGAGTTAACTTTTTTTCCTGGTAGCTGCTGTGTTTGGGATTTAAGTATAAGAATAACTTTGATAACAGGTGTTGTTTTAGTTGTTGCTAAGTAATGCTTATGTTTTGTTCAGCTGAAATCAGGGCAGTCAGCAATAAATATTTGGAAGCAGCTTATAAATCTTTACCAGTCTCTATTACCCTGTTTACTACTGGTCTGTCACAGGAGTCATCTGCTACTGTGGAGTGTTAAACAAGCCATGGGGCTTTCCTGCAGACTGTGGGTTGCAAATATTGTGGGCCTTTCAGTCTATAAGCCCGGTTATCATATAAGAAAGCGACAAATTGGAGTTTGTAAATGAAGAGTCTATTTGTCACTCTGTGCTGAGGCAGAAAGTCACCAACACATTTTTGCAGGAACGTGACAAAATTTGCATTGTACACACTTCTGTATTATATAGTGAATTCAGTGACCCAGAAATTGAGCCTTTATTCTGTCATGAAGTTACCATTCCATCTTTCCTTAGGTATAATGGGACTACAATGGGCAAAACATCTCAGAAGTTCTGTGAAAGTTACGATTAATGATTGTAATGAAAATTCTGTGAAATTAATTCGGGAAAACTGCCATTTAAACAAAATGAAGGTGAAACTGAACACTAAGGAAGAAGACAATGATGAAGCTATGGGAGACGGAGAAGAAAATACTGACACCATTGAGGTGACAAAAATGGATGCCAATGTTATAATGCATTTAAGATCATTTGATTTCATGTAAGTGTTGCCTACATCTCTTAATTTTTGTGGTTTGATAATGACACACCCCATCTCCCAGTCTGTGATTATTTAGGGAAGTGAGAATCAAAGAAGCAACCAGTGTGGCATTTTCAATGTAATTGTATTGTCCCATAAATGGCATGGGAATAGCACTGTAATCTTAGATGTTTTAGAAATTGCTGCAAAAATATTAAGGCCCTTTGACAACATACATCATAAGCCAAGCTATTTTTTTAATAACTTCTGCTTGATAAAGAGAAATATCAAATTAGTCATTTTTTTTCTTTAAACTTTCAATTAGTTTAAAATTCACACCTGTGCATGTCATTGTACAGGACTTCACTGCATCTCGTTTTAATCTGTTTTGCAGCATACTCATTTTCAGTTCATGTAGTTAATGTAACTCTTCCAAATTGGTTTTATAGATGCACACATCCAAAACCTATACAGACACCAAAATAAGTGATTGGATTTTTCTTCATTGATTATGTGTAGATCTAACCTTATTAAGCAAAAGGTATTCAAGCTGAAAATCAGGCTGGAAACTGGACTGAATGCATTTGAGGATGGTTTTGTTTGTTGAAGTTTCCCCTTGTTTTAAGGATAAAGATCAGGGCAGTGGTCTTGAACTAGTCAGTGAGTCAGGATGCAAAAAAATGAAAAAAAAAAATAAAAAATTCCTTGCTGTCTTTGTGGTGACGTGGTTATTTTCCAGCCCAGTGCTGCCCCGGCCCTGGTTATTTGATGCTTAAATATTCCAGAGCAATTCATGAGAGGTGTGCTGTTTTCTCATTTTGTTTTCAATATGACCACAAGGTAAAGCTTAGAAAATAGTGTTTTCCTATTAAAGCTAAATTCTTGAGCATCTATAGATACTCAGTGGGATTTACTTCCTTTTCAGCCATTTGGACCCTTTTGGAACTTCTGTGAATTATTTGGATTCTGCCTTTAGAAACGTGAGAAACCTTGGAATTGTGTCATTGACATCTACAGACACCAGTTCTCTGTATGCAAAGGCTCAGCACGTAGCCCTGCGTCACTATGGGTGCAGCATTGTCAGAACAGAGTACTACAAGGAGCTGGCAGCCAGGATAGTAATTGCTGCTGTGACAAGGTAGTGTTAAATTAGCTCAAATTCTGGTAGAAATTCCTTACAAAAGTATTAGTAATACAAGACTTGAGACTTCTGCTCTAGGTTGTACATGTTCAGTTTCCAGAATTCCTTAATTCTGAAAGTCTGGGATGTTCTTCATCATGCAAAATGAACGTTTTGGACTTTTTGTGCTGCTATGGGATAATAGAAATTTTAAACAAAAAACCTGGGCAAAGTGAAAATACATAAAGAAGGCAGTGTTCTGGGGTGGTAGGGAGGGATGATGGTAACAGGAAAAGTTAAAGTCATAGAATAGTTTGTGTTGGAAGGGACCTTTTAAACATCAAGTCCAACTCCCCCCCTGCAATGAGCAGGGACATCTTCAACTACATCAGGTTGCTCAGAGCCCTGCCCAGCCTGACCTTGACTGTTTCCAGGGATGGGGCATTTACCGCCTCTCTGGGCAACCTCTGCCAGTGTTTCACCAAGTAAATCACAGACTTGCCTATCTGCAAACTCTTTTATTCCTTTGTCAATTTTGTGGTCCTTCTAGCGCTGCAGAAGACTTACAAGTAGTAACTAAACTGCTTGAATGGCTTCTGGCAAAGCGTTACAGTT
Organism: Jacana jacana; assembly: GCA_013400555.1. NCBI lineage: Eukaryota > Metazoa > Chordata > Aves > Charadriiformes > Jacanidae > Jacana > Jacana jacana. The sequence goes on from VZTM01001413.1 coordinate 24,254, forward strand.
AGACTTGCTTTACTAGAAATTGATAGTCACTGCAGATACTTGTGCTTCTGGTTGAAAAGGTTTCTGTAATTACTAACTTGTAACATTAGTCACTTGCATATACTTATTCTCAGTAACTTCAGCCTGTTAAATATGTGCAGACATAAAGCTTCTCTCCTCGTTAGGCATGAGATACAGGCAGCAGGATGGGACAACTGCTGGGGAGGAAATAAAGCGCACCGAGGACTTCAGAATGACCCGAGTGTGTTTTTCTTTCATAGAGCTGCAGCTCGCTGTAACAAAGGCATTGAAGTTCTACTCGCAGTAGCTCTAGAACATTTTGTTCTAGTGGTGGTGAGAGTTTTACGGGGACCATCTCCTGCAGATGATTCTGCAAAGAAAATAAGATACCTCATCCATTGCCAGTGGTGTGAAGAGAGAATTTTTCAGAAAGAGGGCAATATGGTAGAAGGTAATCAATGGCTTTTCTTTTGCACTTTCCAGAAGATCTTATTCATGAATCTGTTCTGTCCGTGTTTGTATTTACATCCTTTTAGTGAAGTAATAATTCCATTTAATAACAAGTGTGTTATATAAAGCAGAGAAGGTCTTTCTAATATAACAGTGTCTGCTTTGTGGTAGTGAGTTGGATTAGTTGTCTGCATGGTTTTTGCTGTAAATGTACTCCAACTAGTTGTAGCTGCTGAGGCTGCTGGGGTGCCTGATAGGCCCATAGATCTGTCCTTTCAGTTCAGGGCATGAAGAGTGGGGCAGTCTTGGCTACTGTTCAGTTCCTCCATACAGTGGCAGCTTGATAGATTTTGGTCTCAGATTGATCTTCCATTGTGCATTTTGGTTACCTTGAAATGTGAGGAATTAAACAGCATCGCCTTCCCCTCAGATGAGGGTGTATTCTGCCTGACTGTGGGCAGGCTCTGTAAATGCCTGGTGGAAGAACCTGGGCAGGTGTGGCAAGAAAGGCACGGAACATTCCTGTAATTTCCCCAACACTGAGTGGTAAATGAAGGCCACCTCTAGATAAAAAGTTGGCTGCTGGTGGGCCGTCTCTGTAAGTGAGTTAGCAGAGGTAGGAGACAAAGTTTAAGCTTAGAGGTAGCTACTAGCCTCGTGGTAGTTTGGATGAACATCAATGGAAAAACCTTGTTTCAAAGTTTAGGGGTTCTTGGATATCTGACTACTGACTGGTGGGGTCTTTGACTGCCCTGCTCAAAGTCAGCTGCAGGAGCATGCAATGAGCTTGCTATTAAAAAAAATTTAAAAAAACCCCTAAGTTTTAAGAACAGAAATAAGGAACAGGTAAGTACACTGTTGAGACCTGCAGTAGTAAATTAATTGCTCACTTAATGCCTTACTTGCAAGCAAGCTCCTGCTTTGTATCTTTGTCCTCTCCAGTGAAGTAGGCATTGCTGACTATTTAAAAACAACTGAAATACTTTTTTTGTTTTGGTTTGGTTTGTTTTGGTTTTGGTTTTGTTTTGTTTTTTTTTTTTAGAAAACCCGTATCAGCAGCTGCCTTGTGATTGTCATGGCAGCATGCCTGGGAAGACAGCAGTAGTTCTTGGTCCTCTCTGGTAAGTCCAGAACACAATACAGAATTAGAGAGTGATTTAGGTCAGAAGGACCTCTGGAGGTCACCTCTTCAGTGATATAATGAAGCCCCAAATCTGCTGGATATTTCAGCACTACAGAAGGAGGTACAGCAATCGAGAGGGATTCAGGAAACATCTAATCGATTAGAGGTTACAAGGGTCCTTCGTTTTCGCTTTTGTTAGTAGTTCAGCTAATAACAAACTTGCTTTAAATTTCACATTGTAATAGACCCTGCACAGGAGAAACCTGGCTGTGTGCTTCTCTAGTGGCCAGGTGTTAAGCACCTTTATTACTCTATACAGGTGGAGAATGTTTGGTAAATTCTTAAGGTGCTGATGGTAGTAAATAATACACTGCTTGATAATCAGTACTTGGAATTTTCTCCTATGAGAAACAATAATATTTTTTTTACAGTCTTTTAACCATTTCAGAGCAGTATTAAAAATAGTTGACAACTGACAGTGCCTTTCTTGTGGTGGTTAAATGATTTCCTTAACATAGTAGGGAGAAATAAAATTTGCATTCTTGAGGTCTTGATTAACTTTTTTTAATGGGAGACCAATGTTACTGTCATTGCAGACGAAGCAGTTCAGTCTCACCAAGGTAAGAACACGGTCAGCCCAATCCAGCACTGGTGTAACAGTAACTGCTCGTCAGTTTTGCCAGGAGAGTTTTTCAGAGCAGCCTTTTTGTTTTCACTAAGAAGTCTTCACTCTTCGCTTGTCTTGCATTTCATAGGTCAGGAGCCCTGTTTAACACTGGGTTCCTCAGAAGAATGCTGTTTGAGGCTGTCCAGTATGGCTTGGATGAAGCTCAGCCACTTCTGAAGACATTAGTTTGCGAAGCAGAGTGCACAACTTTAAAACATTTTTCTACCCATAGTCCTTGTGATGAGAACAAACAAGGTAAGAAGAATGGCAGGCTGATCGCAAGAACCACCGGCTTTATGGTGATGGAGAGAGACGCTGCTCTTTGGTGACGACGTACTAGCAGCAGTGTAGCCATAAAGCTGAATGCAGTGTGGGACTTGCAGCTCTTGCAGACGGTCTCTGATGGTGTGTCAGAGGCACACCAGTGGATTAGATGATGTTTAATCCGTATCACAGATCCTAAACCAAGTAAACGTAACGCGGGCGGGTTGACTGCCATGAAATGCAGCATGTTCCCTGGAGGAGATGGAAATAGAAAGTGTCTCCTAGCTCTTTGGCGTATCCCAATCCTGACCTCAGTGCATGTGCTGTTGTTAGGAAGAGAGGACTCCACTTGTCATGCTCTGCATACTCCACAGGGACTGCAAATCACTGCGCCAAAAGAAACAGCTTTCTGTATGGCAGTGCTGTTCTACTCACTAAAAGAAGTTGATTTTCAATATCCCCTCTGAATTCAGGTTACTGAGTCAGTGTGGAAAAGCTTAGCCATATGCGTACTTCTTACTACCCTTCCTTCTTTAGGCCAGAATGGGTATTATTTTTCCCTGTTTGATCAAGACATTTTGCCATTTTACTGTCTTACAGTAGAATTAATTCTGACTTTTGATTGTATTCCAGAAGAGTGCGGTGTATTTATTAAAACACCAAATACTTCTGCAGAATCCCCCTTGGTACATGGTAAGTAGAGGTGTGGCTCTAGCAGTTTCAAATCAAACTATTGTTTAAGTGATGGCTAAGCAAACCCTGGTGGTCTTTTGTTAAGCAATACTGCTACTCGGAAGGGGTTTTGTTTGCACTGAATACTGATTTTACTTCATTTTCATCCAGAACCATATTTACCAGTAAAAGCAGAATGCTGAGTACTCCATGAAGCCTGCTTGACTTCAGTTGTCATTACTGCAAATGGCACATTAATTAAATTTGGGCTAGATTTTAACCACAAACTACTAGCTTATAAATATAGACACAAAGGTGTAGTTGCTGTGTGGCTTTTTATTCTGTGTAGTGTCTTTAGAATTTTCTGTGGTGTTACTGACTTCAGTAGTTTCATTGGCATCTTTTGTTGCCCAGGTAAAAGAAAAAGTGATGAAGTGATTCGAAATGTAGCCAAGCGACCCAAATCTGAGAGCAGCGCTGAGCACCCCGCATTTTACTACAACATTCACAGACACAGTATTAAAGGAATGAACATGCCAAAGTAAGGTTTCCATTTAAGTTCCAGAATTTATGATGATGACAACTGACTGTGAAGTAACATCCCTGAAAGGAACGATGACCTTAACTTGGGTCATCAGCCTTATCAGCATCAGCTCCTTTTTAAATGTTTGTTTGGGGGGGGGTTGTGTTCTTTTTTAGGTTAAATAAGTTCTTGTGCTATCTCTCTGAAGCTGGATACAGAGTAAGTCGAACGCACTTTGACCCTATGGGAGTTCGCACCAATGCGCCCTTGGCCCAATTTAAGACTGTTCTGATGAAGTACAGCACTCCCACGTACGCGGGGGGACAGGCAGAAGGCCCTGTCCATTTAGCCGAAGATCTCCAGGCAGGAGAACAGGTTCAAGCCGCTGCAGATGGCAAGGTAGAAGATGCCGAGTTTCTGGAAGATGATCCATCTGGGGTGGCCGCCACCATGTTCACAAAAGACTACCCTACTCACTGTGCAGCTGATTAATGCAAATGGTTTTGCTCATAGATGAGAACATTGCTGACTTGCAGATGCACCCTGCTCAAGTAAGGCAGTACATCTTACCAAACTGGATCTCAAACACTTAAGTTACGTGCTGTTTTAATTTGAGAAGACGTTTTAGAATTAGGTAGCAGAACTTGCCCCCGATCACAGCGTGTGTGGTCAAGGTACTGTTACTGGGAGAAGGTCCGAGACAGTTCCTTGCTTTTCTGCTCACATCCACTTTCACACTGAGGCATTGCGGCTGCTCCCAAGTTTGTGTTCAAGCCTTATCGCTAGCACAGAATCCAGAAAGGTGGATGGGGCCAAATGCCTTGAGCGTTTCCAAACATTAGGTTAATATGAAGTGGAATATTCCTAAAAAGAACCATTCCTAAAGCCTGACTAGTTAGAACTGAGAAGGAGGTCATGTAAGGTGATTAAATATCACAGGATAAACGTCTGATCTGAGTTGAAGCAAGCCAGCCAGCCATGAGTCAGGGCACTTCTAACTCCAGATTGCACGTGTAGTTTGGCATTCAATTCTGTTTTCATAGTTCTGTCTACAAGCAAAGAGCTAATGGAAGTGAGACTGGAAAGGAATGGTTACAGGACTGTTAGGGAGACTTCAGTTAATAACCAACCCTTAGTGAATTGTGTTAGTCGCTCTAGGTAGGTGTGTGTGTTCAGAGATTACATTTCATCACGTGCTGCAAGAAGTACAGCAACGAGGTACCACCAGTTGGAAGTTCTAGGTGAAGTTTTGCTATGAAGTAGTCAATAATACAATCTTAGCTGATAAAAAGATCTCTTCTGTGAACGAGCAAAGCTACTGTGTGTTGGTAGTTGGTTCTGGTTTCCTTAAATATATGGCAGCATTCCAACCAAATAAGCTTGATTTTGTCCTTTCTTTCCCCAACACTCTGCTTCAATACCTCCATACATTACACTTGAATTGGGAACAATGGTTGCAATTGAACTAGTCACTCTGTTTGGTTTGGGGTGGTTTTGGGTTTTTTTCACAAGTTTGGTGTTCAGCCTGGCCCGGTGCCAGGTTTATCTAAGAGCAGAGTATGATAATTCTTATGCACCCCTCTCTGAAAACTTCACAGTAAGAGCACTGCTCCTCTTCCCTGGAGCGTGACTGATGCACTCCTGATTATGCAAAACTTTCCAAGCTCCTATCAGGCCAGGATTAAGTTACTGTCTTTAACACCACCTCCAGTTCAGGACTGCTTTGGTAACAAGGTATTTTCATTCTGTCCTAATTAAAAACAGAGGAGACCACTACAGAGATAACAAACTGCACTTCAGCAGTGATACAGCAAGAAACGTAGTGCTCACAGTTCTTCTCCAAAGAGAACTTGGGATCAAATTGGAAAGATAACTGCAAGTAGAAAGTAATGTTAGAGTGTTCCCTAGTTCTGAGCTCAGTGTTTATATTTTTAAGCAGAGAGACTGTTAAAAAGCTTTGCTTGCAGATAACACACTGCTCACTCCAATGTTAATGTAAGTGGGATAGAATCGGTCATAAAGTCAGGTAACTGGAGCAAAAGTGAGTGTTCTGATTACAGTAAAGTAGGCCAGAAAGAAATGGTAATTGAAGCCCGTTGTGGGAAGTATTTTTGATAACTCTTTTGGCTCCTCCTAAGTAACAGAAGGTTGGAAGTGCATCTTTTTCAATTCAAAGCAGCTGTTCCTTGGTCACAGCTGTGCACAACAAGGGGCACAGAAACCGAAATTTAGGCATGTCCATACAATTTGGGCTTTTCCCCTCTGTCAGAGGGACAAAATCAACAATGATCTGGGACAAGGAGTTTTTGCCTGTTGGAAGTGACCAGCAGACAGGGTGTTTGTAACTCGGGCCAGTAAGGAGTCTCTTTGCTCAGTAGTTGTCTCAGTTGTTCACTGGGTAGGGTCTGCAATAATTAACAGAACACTAGTATTGGCTCGAGGCTGTTGCGTGAGGGCTTCTCCTTGTTATTTCTTGATTCTGTTAGAAAGCACAACTACTAGTGTGTTGTGGTGGTGGTGTAGGGACACAGGGTTTGGAGAACACAGCAGTCTGCTTGGCTGTCTCAAAATAAGTCACCAACTACACAGCATGACCCAAAACTTTTGATCAACTTGAGTAATCTGTATTGCCACAGTTGGCTAATACTGTGGTAAATACAGCACTAAGTAAGTTAGGATAATGGTCTGATCACTGCTGATTCTCTTCAGGCTCTTGGGGCTAGACACTGTTGTAGCGATACGTGGCGTAGGACTTTCCCAGGCACCCCGTGCCACTGTCACTAATGACAAATCTTTGTTGGATCGAGCCACCACACCTGGCTTGTGTAATTTCTGATTTTCTGTAGACAAACTGTTGGAACCAGCAGGGTACTGAAAACGGTTTATCAGCTGACCAGCATGCTGGAGGACAACCACCAAAGGATGATGGGAAATTCAGTCTTAGGGAATAAACAGAGAGTAAGTACCCATGAGCTCTCTGGGTGTTTTTAGCTGTGATTAAAGGAAGCTTCAATGGAAAAGAGAACTGAGAATCAGTGTCAGCGCAGCAAGCAGCAGCAGTACAGGCAGAAAGGGACCTCCTCCTGCACTCAGAACTTCAGTGCATCTCAAGAAACCCTACTTGTAGTGTACACCAACAAGGTACTTAGGGTACCCTTCAGGTTAAAAGTTGTACTGACTGTAGAAATAAAGCAAGGACGGGAACAGAACTTCATTTCTTTTATTGAAGTACCTCAACCCAAGTGGTTTGTTACAGTATCCTGTGCTGCTTTCTGTTGAAGCTGCTTCCTATACAATTAAGTGCAACCGAAGTTGATTTGAGCGCTGTGAAAATCCATCATCCCAATTCTCAAGGCACAGGATCTGAGTAGAAGAGCTGCTGTCTTCTGTGTGCCTCCCTATTTCCCATCTGAGGCACAGGAGTTGAGCTGGTTTCAACAGACTAGAAGGGCCGAGGCCCAGACTTGACTCCCATCAACACCAGTGGAGGGCAGCTGCACCTACTCACCCCTCCTTCTGGACAGCCACAACACACACATACTGTCCATGGGCATGCTTTTGTGAATTGTAAGAGGAAGCAGCACTGGGATTTCCAGTTGGTTGTTGGTAATCCTTTTGCTTTTACTGTCAATCAGAGTTTCAGTGTGAATTCGGTTGGATACTTGAGCTATATCAGGCTTACTCGTACCTAGTACATGCAGTTTAAAAGTAATATGGCTTTGAAAGGTGGAAGAGTAAAGTCATTTTGAAAATAAAATAGTTTCTAGCACTAAAGAGACACAGTGCAATCAATGGTTTAATCAAACAACTACATTAGATAGATAATATTTAAGGAACATAAATATTCAGTAAATTCACTACAACATGAAAATAAAAGCTTCACATTCTCCCACACTTTTCAAGGAACTGGGGACAAAGTGACAGACAGCTCCTAGACAGACTGCTCAGCTTCACAAACACCTCTCTCGCTTAAGGGACTGGATATTACCTTCACTATCACGACGGGAAGGTAGGCTGCAACTAATCTAGAAGTTTACCCATCAATTTAAAGCATTTATAATCACTGCTCCCTCCCCTCTCCCCCCCCACCCCAAGATTATACTTAGTGGACATGCACTACTAGTCTATACAATGCAACGGTTCACCAGAAAGTCACAAATAACACAGTTCCTTTCAGACTGCCCCCTCTGTCTTCTGGGGCCTGCAAACTTGTTTCTTGTCACAGGAGGAAAAAAAAACAAGTCTTTCCAGTAAGAGAAAAATAGAAGTTACTCAAAGAGGCCTGTGCAGTTTTGACATGGGGACAGAGCTGACCTGAAACAGTAGCTGGAACAGACACATATTTACAAGTGCTATGTTGAAAGACAGAAAGGATGGAAAGGTATTTCCTTTCCAAGGGAATCCCCAAGCACCTGAGTACTTTCATACCACATGCCAGAAACGATCACAGAATGACATGGGGTTGGAAAGAACCTATGGAGATCATTTAGTCCACCCTCCCTGCCAAACCAGGTCCACCCAGAGCAGTTTGTGCAGGAAGGGGTGTCCTGGCAGGTTTTGAACATTTCCAGAGAAGGAGACTCCCACCACCCCTCGGGCAGGCTGTTGCAGGGCTCTGCCACCCTCACAGGAAAGAAGTTCCTCCTCATGTCTTAACTATGGGCAAGACAAACCATATGGTTTAAAGTATATTATTTCTCACCTATCAATCAATCAGCAACGTTTTTTGTTTCTAGCTTCAGATGCAAACAGGTGAAGGCTTCATGGGCAAGTCTTGCAGCAAAGGGAATCCCACGGTACCACTGTTCCCTTAAGACCAACTGCTAATGGGTAAAGCAACCTCCAGAGCAAGGGAAGAGGAGCTTAACATGCACATGAACAGCAGCCACTGCACTTTGCACAACAGCCTGCTGCCAAGTTTTAAAACTTGAACCTAAATGTAAGACACTAATTGGTAAACTCTGTCAAGTACTAAAATTGTCTTCCAAAGTGCTAAGCCACGTTTGGTAAAGCTATGGGGAAGAAAAAGAAAGAAAAAAATTTAAAAATCCTCAAGCAGCTTCTGGTTGAAAGCCCTCCTTACTCAAATGGAAGCCCGGATAAGCCCACAGCTGGGATGGCACAAATTCCATAAAGCAAAGCATTTCAATGATCCATTATGGCCTTGGGCCGGAATTTCTGTCTTTTGCTTCTAAAAAAGAAAAAAAGGGTTTTCAGCACAGTTCTTTAGAGAACATTCCCATACATTCACAATAAAAATCTGTTACTACAGGGAACAGGGTAGGGCTGTAAAACTTCCAGATTTCCTTCAGTTAAGCTTGTGAGGCCGGGGTAACACTGCAACAGGGCCAGGGAGGGAGCCGCAGCGCCCGTGTTCTACGTGGGGAAGAATTACGGGTTTGGGTTATTGCCGGTTTTCTGGACTGAAACTCACCTTGCACTGAAGTATGCCCAGTAAAACAGCAAGGTTTGAGGGTGTGAGTTTTCTCAGTACAGCTCTAGTTGTTCACAAGAAAAGGACTAATAAATGTTTTCAAGGGAATCAGCCGCAATACCATCCGAACTCCATTCTCTGCCCATCCCTTACATGGAGAACCGTCAGCCAATTACAACATCTAACACCTTCCTTGGCATATGTTACTATTGAGTAGACTCACTTAGCCATCCAACGCTCAACACTTCACAGAGGTTACTGTAACTGTGGCAAATGTATCAGAGATCCAGATTTACCTGGACAAATTAAGACATTCCAAACTGGAACAGTCGTTCAGTTATCATGCATTAGAAACAAACAAGCATGTCAAACACTGGAATGCACTGGAGTAGGTCATTTAGTCTCCTAGGGAAAAACCAAAAACCCAGAACAAAGACTAAATTAAATACAACCCAGAATACTGTCTAATCATATTAATAAGTATACTGAGAGAGCCTGAAGGCATCATGTGTATTGTCCATGAAGGTAACGGTGGTGCCTTCTAATATTCCAGAAGTCAGAGCTATAAAAAGAGCAGGTCCCGTATGGGTTTTCCAGCACAGCTTATTTATGTTCCTTTGTTGGTGCATAGTACAGTTCCATTGGTTTGTTCACTTTCCAGTACTTCTCACTGACCAGTTCCAAGGAAAATGACCCATTTAATACCTAGAAGAGAAGGCCCAGAAAGAAATGAAAAGAAAAATCCTAATCTGATGGCTTTGCACAGGTAGCACAGTAGAAACAGACTCCTTAAATCTGTAGGAACACACTGACTTAAGTAAATCGGTGATAATCATAGAATCATAGAACTCTCCAGGTTGGAAGGGACCTCTAAGATCATCGAGTCCAACCATCAACCTACCTCTGACAGAAACCATAATGCAGCACAATTTATTACCTCACCTCTCGGCATCAAAAAGCGACAATGCTAGATATCCTGAACTGCTCATCTCACTAAAGCTACCCTGGAAAACACTTTGGCAAAGTGAATATACTTGTAAATAAAGTGAACTTCCCTTCTCCACTTTCCTCTCTGTAAAAAGAGGGAGTAGCAGATGTGTATTTAAACCAGGAGCAGGCTGCTTTTGTCTAAGAGACAATCTTGTGGTGATGTGTGAAAGAGATTCTTATTTCAAAGCATCTGCCTCTCTCTTAACCAAAAGACTTTATTCAGAAAAATGCCCAGGCAGAAGACCAGGCTCAGAGTTCAATCTAATTGTGATCTTGTTGTATCTGTACGTTCTGAAGTCGGCCACTGAGAGGAGGGATTCCTCCCTCAGTGTACTCGAGAATTAGAAGCCTGCACAGAAGTGGAGAAACACCACCTTACAGTAGACACTTCCATGGCTCTTGAAACGAGATTCTCAAACGAAGTAATAATTTTCTCCTTCAATTTTAACAGTAATGACATAAGTCCGTCAGAGTTGCTGGCATCACTGGATTTTTCCCAAGTAATTTATATGCTTCCTTATCTACTAGCCAAGCCTTTGCTGTTTTGCCACAGAGGAACTGATGTGCTTCTAAATAAACAACCTGGTGCTATGAATTCTATACCGAGGCCAACTCAGGAAGCGCCCAGCCAAGTAGATTTTAATGAAATCTTTATCAAAGCTGTACTGATGCTCAAGTTGAACTCTTAGACAGAAGTTGTACTTACAGTGAACTGCCCATTGGCAGTAGCAATGTAAATGGTGTACTGCTTCTCACTGGCTGCATCAAGGTTCATCTGGTTTGATTCTCCTTTGCTGCGAAGCTCCTCCAAAGCCAGTCTCACAGCTAAGTACTTGGACAAGTGATCAACCGTGGCATTGCCTGAGGTCTTGATGTATCTGCAACAACCACAGAGATAATCGAAGACATTTGAGTTGCAGGTATGGGAAAAAGACATCTGGACACCCCCAAATATTAAGCATCAAGTGTGAAAAGGCCTGTAAAAGACAAACAAGAATACTGATTGCTGACATCATGCAAGCAGCTTACCAAATTTTACTGTTCCAAAGCGTCCTTACATCTTTTTGACACTTCCCCCACAAGCCCTCCTGCTCTTTGTAGAGAGAAGACAGCACTGCCCTGCCACCTGCTCAAAATGAAAAACCTAGTAACAGGTTGTCAAGAGGTTTTGAGAACTACTTACAACTGCCACAATCTTCTAAGCAGTCTGAAGCACCTGGACAGAAAGCCGTAAGGCGCAGGAGACATATACTGACACTCTCTGCACCTCATAGAACTACTCTAAAAAAATTTACACTGTCTCTTCTCACTTTAATTCTTCATACAAGAATTAAAGGCTGACACAAACCCTGCAGAGGTCTCTCCCAGAAGCACAGCTTTCTCTTTGGCTTTCAGAACAACCCCCAGAACTTACGTGCGATTCCAAACCTAAAAGAAAAACTGGCCAAAACCTGTAATGTATTTAAAGGCACTACAGAGAGATGTCTCATCAGCACAGAAAGCTGGGAAGAGATTTGAGGAAACTCCAGGAGATTGCTCATTGCTGTGATCCAAAATTTGCGGTCTGTGCTTGGACTAGATGATGAAAAAAATGCCAGGAAAAGCTTCCAGCCTACAGATCCCACTGACACAAAGCTGCTCCAGAAAATGCTGACATTTATGTAAGGTTTGTTTATGCCCAAAGAATCTTATAGTAAGTAGAAAGGGGCTGATATACCATCATCCTAGTATCTACCATGAACTGCAATGCTATAAATCCTTAAACACATCTTTATTTGTGACCAAAGGCTTAAAAACAGATTGTTACCGTGTTCTTGATAATAGTTGAGCAATACCATCCACCTGACTTGTAATGGAAAAGAGTACATATGGTAAACAGGACGTGGTATGACCAAAGTAAATTGATTTTTAAAAGCCCCAAGGAGTGACAGAAAATAAAAGCAACAGAAAAAAATCCCAGCAGAATAAACAAAGAGAAATAGAAGACATTTACCTCGTCTGTGCACTGTCATCATTCTCCATGAGGGTTGGATGAGGCCTGAAGACTAATTCAATTTCACTAGCACCATCCATTACGGGGTCTATTGCCACAGTTGTGTTGTTATTGTCCAGTTCTAGCCCAGAATCATCTGATGTTTTGGTCCTCTTATTACTAGGCCCCGCTTCCTGATTGCTGTGCGTTGAGGCATTGCTACAGTGTGAACTGTCACCATTGTCTTCTGCTCCACTGCCATTCTCAATCTGCTGTTTCTTGCCCCTCTGTAACCTGGTCAGAAATATGGAGAAATGAATGCAGTTTTATACAAATCCACATGTGACTGAAAATACAAAGCACACCATGCTTCACTACAATGGAGTTTGGGGCCTCTCTTCCAGCTGACTCTTTGAATTAAATGCAAACCCAGAATTTCAATCCTGTATAAACATGTATTTCAGCCTTGTGAATTAAGTTGCAACTAAAACCTAATTTCTGGCATTATGTGCATTTATTTGCATGTAATGTTAGTATGTCAGAACAGGATTCACTGTTATTACAGCTTATTGTCAAAGACATGATAGCCCTAACTTGGTAAAGCTAAACTCAAACCTGCTGTTGACATCAGGCTGCACAGAAGTTGCAGGGAGTGGCACAAAGGTTTCTATTGGCCAATAAAAGGTTAAAAATTATTCTGGCAGACTTCAGAGGAGAGAAGAGGAATCTGAAGCTATACATGGAGTGAGGATGGGCAGTGTATTTTTAGTGTTAAGGCAAACAAGGTTACGCGTGGACAAATTACGTGGATTACGTACCTGTTCATAGCCTGAATCTTTAATCCTTCCTCAATGCTGTGACTTAAAGCTTGCTGGTTGTTGTGCTTGCTGATTCTTGCTAGCACTCTCTCCTGGTGAGCTTCATATTCATCTCGGCTTGGATAAATTTTACTGATGAGAGCATCAAAATTGGGATCTGGTCTCAGTGATCTTTTTGAAACCAGCTTTTTACGACATGTGGGACACTCTTTGTTGCTGGACATAAACGGGAAGGAAGAAAATCATACTAACTCTCCGGTTCTAATGTCACAATTCTTAGTCAAAGTCCTCATTAAGACTCCATATTTACAGTAAATCTGACATGGGACTTCTACCTTTTGACAGATCAGGTAGTTATGGATATTTAGACAAACCCCTCAAACATTTATCTCCCTGCTTAATTTGTTGTTTGCACTCACAGGACAACAAAGGCTAAGGAATCTATTCTACAGGTCGAGCACTAATTACTGGGAAACCTAAACCAGTCTCATCCTTCCTTCCATTTTGTTCTCATTTAACTTCTTAGTTCAAGTTCACACTTTTTTTTTTTTCCTGTGAGAGGAAGAAGCCTCAAGAGCTGAAACACCAGCATCTTCACTCACGATGGTCGCCTTTTTTTTTCTGTCTCTAATGTATTTTTGCTAATTACTCTTCAGAATTCAGACAGGCAAAGCAAATTGAGTGTGACCTCCAAACACAGGCAATTGCCATTGTCAAAAAAAGATACATCATTGACTTAGTTGCTGTTGGTTACCTCAGAATTCTATTGCTTTTGGGAAAATATGAACTTGCAATTGAAGAGTACAAGAAAATCATTTGTACATTAGCATAGGCTGCTTTAGTAGTGAAGCCTGGAAGTCAGACTACTGCTGAAAGGCTATGTGATTTGCAATTTATTATTAGGAAAAGGAAGAATAAGGGAAATGAGACTCGGTTTTGTGAGTAATGTAGAACACATTTGTTTTGTTATTACTGGATTTAGAAGAAAAGCAGGAACAAAAAGAAGAGAAAAGGGGTTTTTAAATCCTTGCAAAAAACAAAGTTATGGGATGATTTTTCATACAAGGAAAAAAGCCGTGTCTGCTCTGCCACAGATGGCTGAACACAAAACCAGGAAATACGAAAAGGGTGCTACACCTTCAGAAACTTGCAATGCACAGGCACCTCACTGTTCCACATCAACACCCAGGACTGGAAGGATTTCCTTGGTCAGGTTTTCATCTGAAGTGAAATCCCTCTTCCCTGTGGTAAGAGATTTACGTACCCGCTGCGGAGGGCTGTAATGATACAGTCAGCACAGAAGCGATGCAAACACTCTTTTGTCGTCATGGTGTTTTTTAACATATCCAAACAGATGGGACACATCAGTTCACTGTGCAGGCTCCTCGGTGACACCACTATTTCCAAGCCATCAGTGATTGCTTCCTAGCATGAAATAAAGTAAAAGCTCTTTAGTGGAATTTAACTACCTCACAGAGATTGCGTGCTCTACTACTCTTCTAAAGAGAAACACAGAAAAAAGCCAATTCAAGACACATACAGGACTGCATCAAGCACACCCCCCCGTGCTGCTAGAGAAAGGCAAAAAAGACATAAAGGTCAAACTTTTTTTTCAGAAAGGCTTTGTTTGTGAGGATATTTTTTCTTAATATTCTGTAATTTACAATAGGGAGTAAACTCTCATAAATGGAAAAGAATTTCTAAAAATCAGGAAAAAAGCCTTGCCATAAAGGAGCTCTTTAGGACGTGTTACCTGAGGTGTTCTTTGCAATTCGTACAAACTGAGTTCCCATGTTTTGCTTAAAGGTTGTGTCCCGTTTGTCTGCACAGCTTGAGACATGGCTGGGAAGAAAAGGAGAAACAAGTTGCATGGTCATGTACAGGAGCAGCTCCCTCTCCAGAGCAGGCTTTTATGGCAAGTGAGGCACCCCCGGGTCTGTACAGCACAGCGGTCCCTGGGCCAACACAGCAGAAGCACAGAGGGAACACTTGTTTGTCCAAGCACCAGGCTCTGCTGTGTTACACACGGATAATCCCATGCTCTGTACCACTCCAGAGAAACTGAGGGAGTCAGTCAGCCATGAACACTTGGCAAACATCAATTAAGGTTGTTAAACAAAAGTGAAACAGAACTTGAAGGCCGTAAAACTTTGGCTGTGTGGTGCAGAAACTGCAAATGCCACTTGATGTGGAAAACATTCGTCAAACACCCACTTACAAACATGCCAATGGGTCAAGTAGGGTCTACTTCTCAACGGAGTGGAAGGTCAAAATTATACAGGCACACAGAACACTGGAAGTATGCTATAATGCCTTTCTTTTCCTCCTGAAAATACATTGCAAAGGGTTTCCAATCAGAAGTTTAGAGAATACTGAAATATCAAGTAAAACCTAGTCATTCAATCAAGAACCAGTTTTCCCATGCAATCCCACTGGGCTTCAGTGGATGTGCACCTGCCCGCAGTGACATTTGGCAAAGGGGTGGGGAGAGAAGGAGGGAAGTCAATAGAATTTTTTAAGTTTCAGAAACACAAATCATACACACTTTATCAGGGTTTTGCTCATTTTTTGTATCAATAGTGACTGGACATTCCTGGACAGGGCTAAATATAAACGCACTCAACAGAGTGATATGCCCATCACAATTTTGCAATTATTGTTGGAGATGAAGCAGAACCACTACACATGGTCACTGCAGACATGTGAGAGGACGTCAAAATGACAGAATAAAATGATGTTTCTGAACAGAAAATTCTGAAAACAACACAGATCCTTCCCATCTCTCCAAAAATGCCTGGCTTGAATCCAGAAAATTTATCCCAGACTGTGTGATGTGTTTTTTTTTTAAAAACAAAACGTAACCACATAAAAGAGGCAAGATTAGAGTTGCAGACATTTCTACTAGGTGGAAAAAGCAGAAGCGTTGTCTTCCTTTCTTTTATCAGGTGGGGGTTTTCTTTTGCTTTGTATTTGTTTGGTTTTTTAATCTAGGTTTGTATTTCCAGACCCTTCAAATCAGCAGCCAAATGAGGATTCTATTGGCATCTACCTGGTACATTATTATCCAGCTTCCAATTCATCAAGTTCTATGTGAAAAGGGTCAACCTCTCTGGAGAGCAAGGTTATACTTTATAAGCTTTAATTAATTGTTGAGGGAAAAGTAGGAGAAGCAGTGCAGCAAAGATTATTGTATCTATTTTTATCCAGGCACAGAAGTCAGAGTTTTCTCACCTTATGAGAAAAGGGGTGGGGAAGCCTGACATAAAAGTAGCCACATCCACTATTACCATAGAACAGTTCAGGTTGGAAGGGATGTTAAAGATCATCGAGTTCCAACCCCTGCCCTGGGCAGGGACACTTCCCACTAGAGCAGGCTGCCCAAAGCCCCATCCAGCCCGGCCTTCAACACCTCCAGGGATGGGGCAGCCACAGCTTCCCTGGGCAACCTGTTCCAGTGCCTCACCACCCTCACACTAAAGAATTTCTTTCTGGTATCTAATCTAAATCTCCCCTCTTCTAATTTAAAGCCGTTACCTGTATCCTGTCGCTACACTTCCTGACAAAGAGCCCAAAGAGAGACAAAGATTATGTTTACTAAGTGATATGTGTCTGAAGAGGCATCAAAAGAAATATTAGGAGATGACAGACCATCAACTCCAATTATTACTATGTAAATATTGTGCCCTAAAAATACAATTTATTTGCTGTAAGTGACATGTTCCTCTGTGTGGATCCAAAATGTGTTATCTCCAGTAAGGACCTCATCTCTTCATGAAAAGAGACCAGGGACCACAACCCAGCTGCAGCCTGTCAGCTCCCCATCTGACCAAGCACTGAACTGTCCTCTCACAATTCTGGGTATATTATTTAAATTATTCAGAGATAGGAATTTAATGATGGTAATAAGTGATGCATCTCAGCAAAGAAGCAATGCTGGAAAATGTACCAGTAGCAAAATAAGGGAACAGTATTTCTATGTGTTCTCATTTCCACTATTATTTAAGATATTTCATGGAATTGTAGAACTGTCTAGGTTGGAAGGACCTTACAGCTCATCTAGTTCAACCACCAACCTAACACTGACAAAGCCATCACTAAACCATACCGCTACGCAACTCCAAGCATACGGGAAGCCAAGTCCTTTGGGGTAAGAATTTTTGTTGTGTTGTTGCCAGTTGGTTGTTCTAACAGAGGCCCAGTATTATTATCCTGCATCTGCAGTGACTTCTACTCGAGTGCTTTTAAAACTGCCATATTTAATTAACTATCATTTCAACTACTGAGAGAAATTTATGAAGCTGCTAATCATTCACACCCTTCCCCAAATCTGCTGAACCACACAGTCAGACTGCAGCAGATTAAGACAACTAAGTCCCAGTAAACCCAGCCTCTCTTAACAGTAAAGCCTGCTCCCAACATTACACATCACAGTACAGAACTCCTCTAAGCAGCCCCATATTAAAGAGATCATTGCAACCACAAGTAATCTCTTGCCTAAACTTGCACACTTACACGTGCTACCACAGAATGGCACCTCTCCAGGTCATGGAGGTGCATGGAGGAGGACATGGTCAATTCAAACATGCTGTGCTCTGCCCTCCACCACCACCACCAAACAACAATCAACAACAAAAATCACATTACACTACACGGAGATTTTAATCTGCTTGATGATCAATAAATAAACCTCTTTAGCTTTTCCCCTGTTCTCCTACAATTTCCAGACCTATATTGTGCCTGAAAAATACATGTGAATGAGGCTTGACTTCTCTTCCTTCTAACATTATTGGACATCAGATTGGATTATGGCTCTTCACACTGCTGAAATCTAATACAGCAACATCAACAGCTGGCACCAGTACCAAAGATCAAACTCCACAATCAGGAGAGGCATTGTGACCCAAAATTGCACGGACCGTGTAATAGCCACCAAGTATCAACTAGCAGTCTCAAAATCATAACTAGTAAAACATCTCTTTACATGTTCTTATCAATGGCTGATCTCCATTGGCTTGGGACTCCCAAGTCAAGCTTTACAACCAAGCAGGAGGAGACTGTGCTGGCTCCTTGCCCTCATCTTTAATGGCAAATAGTTAGGCAAATATACTGACACCTCTTGTAAGTATGCAAGTACTCTATAGAGGTAGTCATTTTCAAAGCACACTCCCAACAGCACTGCTATTCATTTTCAGGTGCCATTTAATCTGGAGATTATACTGGAGACCACTCCAGTATAAAAAAACCCAACGAGCAAGGCGTGACTGGACTGGGGTCCACCACTCTCTTGCTCTTGTGCTGACTATGGAGCTGCATTCCTGTGACCATCTCCAGCTCTCCCTGCCTATCTCAAAGGTGAATTTGACAGAAAATCTTTTTCTAGCTATTCTGACAGTGGCAAGACATTCACAGTCTGCAGCAGTAATACAGCAATTACTCCTTAGTTCCCTTTCCTTTTAGGACAGCCCACTGCTACCAGATTTGAAGCAGGCATCTGCCAAAGGAAATCCTGAATGGTGCAGGCCAGACTAGCTCATACCTTCTAAAGCTACAAAATCAGGAAAAATCTTTCATGAGCAAAAGAAAGATATTTATTTTTTTTTGCTGTTGTTAAGAGTTCGTTCAGTTAAAAATATGAAGTGGAAAGTTCCTAGACAGAAGGAACAACAGACATTTTATTAACTACCACTGGCATGGGGAGAGAAGATAGAGAATAAATATAAAGCCTCACATTTACTCTTTAGTCTTGAAGTTTATTCCACTCACATTCTTAAATCAGATCTTCACTGACACAGGTCACTATTCCTCTGCATCCCTTTCTCCTTTTTTTTTAGTCTTACATAACAATATTCTCATCCTCATTTTTCCAACTCAAACTATGAAGCTGATTTAGTCACAATAATATCAACCTAAGTTTTCAACTATTCAACATTTCAGATCTTTTCCACTTTATAAAGGAAGAAAACAAGATCTCTATTTCACAGGTCACGGGTTTTAACTTTGGGAACAACATTAAGTCCGATACCCCCTGTGAGCCTTTTGTCATTATTAAGTTTGAAAACCAACTTCTAACTAACTAATCACGCCTTTACACCTTGTATCATTTTTTATCCTTATGACTTATCTACACCCGCTGGCTGTAAGAGGAAAGCCAACTCGTCACGCAACATCAGGATGATATGAAGGGGAGAAGCCCCGTTCCTCTAGGCAGGGTAAACTCACAGAGCCACTAACAAGTACTGGTTGTTGTGATTTATGCTGTAGCCAGAGGGCCACTCTTGTCAATCATTAAAAAAAAACCAAAACCAAACCCTAACTGATGTTACAAGGACACCTGCAACCCTTCTCACTGACTCAGCCTTCAAACACAGTAAAACTCTTAAGCAAAATCTTTGTAATTACAGAGTATGCACATCTGTCATTAGCCAAGCAAGAGCTGACTGATATAGTCAAAAGAACACATTACAAATCTGAGAACCAGAAATGCCATGAGTCTCCCCATGTTGTATTCCTTGTCACTCCTTAGCTCCAAACTGCATCTGAAAAAAGGGAAACATGATAACATTCAGTATTTAGTCAGAAAACTCACCTTGTTGCTTCATGACTTTTATAGGAGAAAGCTGGAAGATACAAGAAGATTGCTAGAAGACTATCATAATGTGTAAATTTTGATTTCTTTGTACCTGGGATGTTTCTCAGTCCTCCACATCACCAGAACATCAGAAACAAGAGAACAAAACCCACATCTGCTGTTCTTAAGGTGTTTCAGAAAGTGTTCATTGTTTTTTATATAACCAAACTTTATGCACAAGCTGTACAGCTCCCTCACTAGAGCTAGGAGATGGGCCTGCCAACAGTAAAAACCACCGCATCACTTAATTTGGAAGACTTGCTATTTAAGCCTGATTTCCTTGGAAAACGGGACTTATGCAGCCTTGCTCTTTTTGCTCGTCCATCTGTAGACTATTTTTCAAAGAAAATGTGAAGGCAAATGCCTGGGGTTTAAAAACATAACAAGTAAGTCTTGTTCCTGAAGCTCTGGAAAACAGGCAGACAAGGTTGTTTATACTGTTATTTTTCCTCAGAAAAGGCCTTCTGACCTCCTGCTTCTGACTGACTAGGGAATTTATGCCAGAGACTCCTTCCAACACACTTAGAAAAAACCTCCAGCAGAGCAACACCCGCACCTGTCACACACCACATCCGCCTTCCAAGCTCTTGCACTGATAGACACTTAAATATTTGCTAAAATATACTCACGGGTCACAGTAGGTCAGGCATTCAGGTATCTCACTCCTCAAACTGTCCAGTAAAAATGAAATCCAACTGGCAAAAAGTACACTGCAGACCACTCAGAGCTGTGAGCAGACAGGCAATTCTGGCTAAAAGGCTGCCAAAGGAGGAGCCCAGCAGTAACGCGTCGCTGCTCCTGCTCTTCCCGACTTTGCCTTTTCAAAGGTTTACCACCATTAGATTAGCCTTATTTCTCAAAATTTTTCATATGTGAAAATTTAAAGCTTCCTTAGGTCTAGCTGTGAACTAACCTTAATGGTGGTTCTGCTTTAACCAGGGAGCAGAGGACTTTCCACTGAATGCCATCAGACATCGCTAACAAACGCAGTTATTCTCTGAAACTCTTCACGGTGCCTACTTCAGCCCAGACAAAGGCTGAAGAGCAGCTGCACACATGCTTGTGTCAGCATACCTTGAGATCAGAGGAAGGGTGGAACGGTGCCAAGCAGCTGGAAGAGATAACCCACAAACGCAGCTCATGTGGCCATACCTAGAGCAGCTGGTATTTAAACCGAAACAGCGTCCTGATCTCTGATACTGCCATGAAAAACACCTTTCTGGGGCAGAAAGGGGGGAAGCATCATGGTTTTTTAAAAGTAAAATATACAGACTTAAAACAGTAAAATAATTAGACCTCTATTTGGTATGCCAAGGTCAACAGCACCTTCAACCATTCATTTTTTTTCCCCTCAAAGGGTTTATTTTTTATTTTGTTCTTAAAAACCGAACAGGTATGACAGTGCAGTTACTTTGGAAGCTTAGCAGGATTACAGCTTTAGCTTTTACTCTCTCTGATACTGTAACGAGTATCAGGGACAAATTGTGTGTTTTGACAAAGTATTCAATTCAATCATTCCTTTCAAGATATTGACTTGAAGTATTCTGAAATTTAAGAGGTTTCTTTTGCTTTTACTTCCTGGTTCAGAGCTTGATTTGAAAAAAAAAAAAAAAGAAAATTCTGGAAAGACAGTATTTGAAGGAATTCAATTTCACTGCAATTCACCGGCAGCTCACATTCCTTTACCTCCAGTTGTAATCTCAGACAATTTAGGACTTTTAGTATTTACTCTTTTCTGAAGTTTTTTTTCATGTCTGGATTTCAAAATCCCAGAGAGGCAGCTGAATCAAGCTCTGGCCTGGAGGTCATTTCATTCCCAGCTCTGAAATTAACCGCTCAGTGATCCTGAACAAGTGTGTCACTGCATGTCTGTGCCACTCCTTCCCCTTCTGCTTGTTTATTGTTGCTACTCTTCAAATTGTCTCTCCCAACATTTACACTGCATTCACTGTAATTAGATCTCAAACAGATCTCAAAAGGGGATAAGCCCGAGAGAGGAATGTCTTTATTACAGTGTTTTCAGTTCATTCAGCTATCAGTCCTTGCCTTCCCAATATCAAGTTCAATGTCTCTTACTGGGAGAGTTTTTCACTTCCTTGTATTTGCAAATTGAATTCAATATTATTTATGTGTACAGTCACCTTCCCTTGACAAAATCAATCCAGATCTACACCAACAACAAATTCAAGCTCATCAATTCAGGTTCAGAGTGGCTACCAAAATACAGTGCCTGTGTAGTACAGCTCACTTTCAAAGTGCAAGGTTCAAGCTGTCAGTCTTGCAGCCGTCTAAGAGATAAGATAGGATTTGATAGCCCTCATAATCTCTTACAGTCATTAAAATCCCACTTTAAGTCTTCAGGAGCTAGTGCTTTGGATTTATACCACAAGTCAAACATAAAGCAATAATTACATAAGCTACCACAAACACAATGAGAAAGTATTTGCCACCACTAAAGGCGTACGTACAGACAGAATAAACTGGTAAGTGCAGAGCAGTAAAATTCAAAGGGAAAACTAATGCTATACTGAAAGCATAAAGCCACAGCAAAAGGATCACTAATAAAAGGTCCCTTTAGAAAGGTTGTGGGATCTCCACCCTTGGAGGCAGTGAAACTCAACTGGACGTGGTCATGAACAACCTGATCTAATTGGCCCTGCTTTTACCAGGGCTTTTTTAGATGATCTCTGGAGGTCTCTTCCAACACAAAGTAATCAAATTATGGGGTTATCTCACTATTGGAGACATTTACACTTAGTTTTGCTGACTGGAACATTACACAGCCAAGAAAAGCCAACAGCAACTAACACTAATCACCCAATAAAGAATTGCCATAATAAGACACTGAAGAAACGCAAAGAGGACCTTCTCCTATTTCACACTTGCATACACAAACCTCTTACATACTACATGACTGAGTATGATCATATGAAAAGAAACATCAGAAGGCTTTTGTGGGAATACAGTGACCACTAGCTTTGTGTACAGTAGAATCTATTTGATTGAACTGTGTGAAAGCAGCAACAAGGGAGCTGGGCCTTCAGATGCCTAGTACATTATAAGAAACATTCAGCAAATCTGCTTAAGATGGGAGTTTCCTCCTTAAACACATGATATAACCATATATTTAATAAAAAGAATACTTACCTTAAATAACTTCTGAGAACTTGTGGAATTGGCAGTAAAATACACAGCTAGGTATTTTTGTGTAAACTGAAAAATTAACAAGTAAACCCCAAACCAGCAAACAAGTGTTTTCTGCAAATATTGTTTCTCTCTCCTTTGTGTATATTTAAAATGCCCAACAGCAAGTAAAAGAGCCTGGGTTTTCACCATCTACTGAAAAGCAGGACTCTTAAACGCTGAAGGTACTTGCCCAAATTTAACATTTCTAGCTTTTAGAAGAGAGCTATAAATGATGACAGATAAGTAGTCAATCTGCAAATTCATGAGGATCAGATATAGATTACAGAATGAATGTAATCAAGAGCATAGTTTCAGCTACTACCACAGAAATCCTACAAGTACATTCGTGGGGTAATTTGAAAATTATCACTGAACACTTCATCAGTTAATACTCCCTGTGAGTGTAAGTGAGCTCCTTTTTAAATGCCTACTACATTTAAAAGTGAGTGGTTAATAACACTTACACAAAGCCAGCGTTTAATACTTTTGAAAACATTAACTAGAAGTCCATCATCTGCAAAGCACAACCAAAGCCAATTAAAAGATTATTAAGGATGTCAAATTAATACAAACTATGAAACTGAAACTTCAAATAGCAATTACATGCTCCAGAAGTCAAATCTGATAACAAAAATGAGTATTTACACCATGCTTTCCACCCTTAAGATATATTAGCTTACAAACAAACATGTCTTGCACTCTCTTTGTGAAGTAGAAACAATGAATTAAGAAAAACCAGGGGAAAAGATACATAGCTACAGCTCATTGTTATATACTCCATGAAAGAGAGGGCCAGCACACCAGTAACTCCACAGGCAACAGCGCTGCTGGGAAACAAGAAAAGAACCCAATTCTTTGTCAGGGCATCATCTTTAGATCCTGAACTGGGCTTTGCTACTGTGTGTTTAAAACCACCTGCATCATTACGATCCTACCTACCACTTCCATGCCAAAACCCACTCCTCCCCCATGCCAGCACAGTCCTCTCCTAATACCTTCCTGAAGACCGCAAGGAAGGGCACTGTGTCTCCTACATGCCCCTGCAATCACACAAAGCCTCCGGAACACTGTAGGAAGCCTTCAAACGTCCACCTCTCTCCAAACCTACTGCAGGAGCAAAGATCAGGTCAGCCCAGAGGGTGATCCCCATCTACCCCCACTGCAGATTCAACTGCTGCCCTTACACTCTTCTTCAGAGAACTGAATAATGGTATAAAGACCACATTTACGATTGCTCGAGGGCTGACATTATAACCCTTACCTTAGGAAAGCCATGAGGCACTCACATAGGTAAGTGTCCTCTCTCCTTGGACTCACTTTCTTCCTAAATCCATTTTTAAGAGGTTCTGTATTTCATTCCTAAAGAACAAACCTGGAAGCCTTTATTTGAGCTAAACAAAGTAAGCAGAAACTAAATCTGAATTAAAAGTATGAGAACGAAGAATAGGTGGGACTATCCTGAGACTACACATTACCATAAATAAAGTACATTAGTGCGAGCAATCTGATTGTGGTGCACCATCACAGTCAATGTTTATGTGACGAAACAACTCAGAGCAGGTCTACCCTTTCACTACTTTAAGTCATTCCAACTTCAGTTACACTTGAAGGATAGTGTGATGCACACTGAGAAACAGACACAATGTGAGAACCATCCTGACAATCCCATTTTAACTATGTTGGTACCTGATTCCTTGCCATCCTATTTTCCTACCTTATTTACAGAAATAAATAAATAGATTACCATTCAAATGTTTTGATCTATTATATTAATATAGCCCCATCATGGCTGGGAACCAACTTAACTGTAATAAAACCAGAAGTCTAATATTAAAATGCAACACAAATTGTACTTCCAGAGGGGTACATCCACTCCCAGTAGATGCCAGATAAGTGATTAGCTGGCACAATTAAGAAGTTACTAATACAATAATTGTTTGTACATAGAGGAGTGGTAGATGTTCCCCACACTCAAGGTTGTGCCAAGTTCTACATTTACAATGCAAACCAGCCTGTCCTGTATGAAAAAATGACATTCTTCTTTTCTTTGTACTATTGTGTCACCAGAACGCACATTAGGAAAAGTTGTAAGTATGCATTTCTAGAGGCTGCTTGAAATATTTAAGCATAATATTTAAGACAGTTTGTCAGATTCTCTCATTTGCCACTTAAAATCGAGTCTAGATTTCCAAAATGTGAAGCTCATTGAAATCCATTGTAAAGGTCATACTAGAAAAGATTCATGCTTTTTCCCCTTATCCTATTATGTTCAGTAACGAAGCTTTTCATCTAGAAGAGACGAGGCTACATGAGAAGTTGCTTTACAGGACTCAACCCTGGAAGTACATAAGAATTGGGGAAGCTGTGGTTACTACCAAAGTGCGGATTATAAAGTTCTGCATTTTCAGATGGTTCAACTGATAAACCTGACGTTTGTCAGTCTATGAAGAGCAGTGAGCAAAGAGACAACCTCAGTTCTGCTCTACAGCACTACCAGCCGGGAACAACAAGAAATTAAAAAAGAGTTGTACAATTAATTCAAGACCACAGACTCATGTCCTAAAGCAGCCAATAAAACTGAGGAATGCAGAGAAACCTGAGACAGTCAGTTTAACAGCCTCGACAGTTGGTAACTCTGCAGATGTTTTCCCAAGATGATTGTCATCTCAATCACACTTCCATTTTCCCACAACCTGCTTGAAACCCAAGCAACACCACCCCATGCTGTAGTTATAACGTATCCAATAGGCTACTGGAGGGATGACATCTGACAGAGGAGGAAAAAAATTAACACTGGCAATTCTGAAACACACCAGCTTGCTAGCACAGTCTTTTACAGTTTCTTCACTGTATTCTCCTAAGGAAGAAAGTGGTTTTCCTGGTCCAGCCTGAAGATGTGAGATCTTCCAGTTAATTGCCATTCACCATTTACTGGACCCAAAATGAACTGGTCCATGGAGTGTGGCTGTATTTCCAATCTGGCTGTGAAGCTGCTCATCCTGGCCTTTAGAAACATCATGCAAACCATCTGCATTACACATGTACACCTATGGAAGAATTCAATGAGTCTAACGCTAATAGGAGTGACCAAAGACTGATAATCCTCTGGTTTTAGAAGTCAAG
>VZTM01001414.1:0-44646 GCA_013400555.1 Jacana jacana
AATTAATTCCAGAATTCTTTTATTACCATTTGGAATAAAAATAATTTTTGACAACAAAACAGCCTGCATAACAGAAAATCTATGCCTAATGCCTTCCTAACATAAGCAGGGAAAAAGCAATGAAGCAAGAAAATACCCACTCTTAGTACTTGACTTAGCAAAATACGTTATTAGTGAAGAATTAGCTGCATGGGACAGCAAATTACTATTTCTGGTTTTAGAGTCAGCTTGAGGCTTTGTTCCAGGGCTCACACTTAAGTCATAAATAAAAAATGCAGTGCAATTCAGACACAACATTTGACCTTCCTTATAAAGCTTTACCTCCTGTTCTCAAGAGATAAAGGGGTGAGATGAAGGGAAACTTCATATATATATATGTAATAATAATTATTTTTAATAGTTTATTTAGCTCTCATTGTGGAAAAAAACTCTTTGATTTCTAAAGGCATGAAGACAGAAAATACAAACCCCCTCAAAACAGGAATCAAGGGATAAGGATCTTCTTTCACATACATCTGTCTTTATCTTGAGGGAGCTCACACGTGTCTGTATGCCTGGTGCTATCCTTATTTTTTTTTGCTAGGCGAAAAGCAAAATCACAGACAATCCATATTTCAGCAGTTTTGTCTTATTAATACACAGAGCCACCAGATGGAGCTGAGGGTATGCTCTTATCAAGAGAGGACAATTAATTTCTGAAAAGGTTTCAGTGAACAATATACATCTGTATAATAAACAGACAAATGTGCGTAAACACACTGCCCTATGTACAAATTAGGCGTATTTACGGTTTAAACAAATAATTTGAATAAGCCATAGGAACTAGTAAATCAGATTCACAAGTCTCTCTTCTACATGCCAAGCCTTCATGTTTGTGCAAAGCCGACAGAGGCTGCACAGTTTACTGCCATAACCCACTGCTGCAAGCTGTTATATTTTTCACCAAAAAGCTGTTTCATCCATTTGCATCACTCATTTTGCTGAAAATGTGAAGCCAGGCCAGCACTATCTGAAAAAAAAATTCATTTTTATTTTGAGTAGTGCCCTAATTTTTTTCTTTTTAAAACCATGTGACCAAAATAAAAAAAAACCACTGCCAGATCTAACACTAATTTTTGATGAAAAATTAATTCCAGAATTCTTTTATTACCATTTGGAATAAAAATAATTTTTGACAACAAAACAGCCTGCATAACAGAAAATCTATGCCTAATGCCTTCCTAACATAAGCAGGGAAAAAGCAATGAAGCAANCAAGTCTCTCTTCTACATGCTTTCCTGGTGCCTAATAAAGGGTTAGCTTTTCTAACTGTGTCTCCTCTATGAGCCACTAATACTTTAAAACTTGTAGGAGTGCAGTCGCTTTGTCACCTCTGCTCCTCTTCCAAATGTAATTGAAATTGGCCAGCAGCTTCAAAAACCATTAGACTAAATGGATGAATATACATATCTGGACAGCAGAATTATTTAAGACTGTCTTAGCAGCCAGGATGCTAAATACCAATGAGACTTCAGTACCAAAAACTGGGCTTATGCTTCACATTACATTGCATATGGAGAAAATACACATACACAGGGAGCAAGTACTACAAAGATATAGCTAAAGCGTCAGTGTGAGTCTAAGGAAACTGCACTGCTTCCTGCTTACATTCTCAGTGTGCCAGAAGACCCAGACTAAATTACTGGGACAACAGTAAACAATTAAGGTAAAAAGGTATATATATGCCAACTCCATTTAAAATGACTTGTTTATGCCTGCTACAAGATATACGGCCTGAATTAATGCTATAGCAGACCCTGGAAAACTTGCTGACAGTTACTGCTCCTTTCTGCTTCACAGTTTACACAGGAAAACGTAGTTCGCTTCTGCACTTCATATAGAAATGATTCAGGGTAGGACGAAGACACTCTGTTATGGAGCAACTCTGCCACAGCCAAAAGTAGAGCACAGGAAGACAGCTGTCCAAAAATGAGGAAGATTTGTTTTCATCAATAGCTTTAAGATATCCAATTCTAAATTCATTAAGAAGCAAAATTAAACATTGCATTCTCAGAGAACAAGATTTTTTTTGGACTGATCTAATATTGTGCTATGAAATCATTTAGATTGCGTTTATATATTGCATTATGACTTAAAGATGATGACACTACAAAAAGAGGAGACTTCCCAGAGCCAAAATGGGATGTTTTTATGTCGATCAAGATTTTTCTTCTCCACTTCTTCCAAAATAGTAGCACAGAAATCATTTCACTTTCAGGAAGTATTTGGATTGTGATGACACCAAAAAGAATACATCAGTTTCACCAATGCTTCTCCAGCCCACTTCTTTCTATGGTCCATTTCAGTCCTTGAACTTTCAGAACTAATTTAATGCACTAATAATTCCATTTTACCAGGACTGAATAATTTACCCAGACATCCTGAAGCCTGCTTGCATTTCTTCAGATGGCATAAACTTTAGGAGATTTAAAGCATTCAGCCACACATAACCTACGTTCCTCCTCCCAGCTAACTGCAAGGATTCTCTTTGCTAATCTCCCTCAAGTTCTATGCTTCTTTTGTGGTAACTGATTTTTTTCTTGACCTCTTTGCCTGCAAAATGTTTCCTGATCATTCACTGAGAGCTCCACATCCAGCCAGACCTGTTTCATCCCACAGCTGGTGCTGGGACGACAACACAAGTGCTGCTGATTGAAAAGGAGTGCCAGAACTGCAGTCCATGCCTAGAAAAACATAAATCAGCCAGCAGGGAACAACATCCCCTGGGAAATCTGTCTTTCATTAGGCAAGAAGGTCATGCCCTTATTGGTCTCCAAAGTGCAATTCCCCTTCTGGGCTGGAGGCAGCAGAACATACTATTGAAGTGAGTTCTTCCTCTGTGCTAACGTATTCATACTCCACATGAAAGTTAAATAAGGATTTGCCTCCGGTAAAAAAGATATACCTTTTTTTTTAAGCTATTTTCCCATAACCACCACTGCTGAAAAGCTTTGTCTTTTCCTGACTTGGGAGAGAACTGTTGGTGTGTAGCTTTCATGATCTGAAGCTGTTTCTCACTGGTAGATGTTTGAGTTGCTGAGGCAGAAGAGTCTTTTCCTCCGACCTTATTTCCTCAGCCCAATGCTTTGACTACCTTGGAATACAATGTGCCTTCCTATACCATTCCATGCAGGCTGTTAAATACTGCAGCAGGGGCAAGAGGTGCCTACCATGCAACCTTCTGATACTTGCTATGAAAAGGAAATGCCTCCACTACAGAACTGGGTTTAAATGTGTCCTCCAGCCCCAGAGGTTATACCACAGCATCTGTTTGCTCTGCAGTTCTGACAGCTTGTGAGAAGAGAGTCCCTACTGCCAGTAGAATTCAGTTGAGTTAGGTGACTATTCACTCACAGCCTCAGGAGCCATGAGATTAGCAGCCGAGACAGAGGCTCTAATTCTCAGACAACCTGTGAGTTGCCTCCGAAATACCAGAATCAAGCTAAAATTTCTAAGGGCTTCAGCAAATCCACAATCTGCATGCTTATGGCTCAGTTCTAAGTTAAGGGTGGAAGAACATATGCACAAATGCCATGGGTCTTTGAGAACAACACTGCTGTCTGAAAGGAGAGTTAAGAGGCATCCTAGTCTCAACATACATTTCTAAGAGAGCTTTGTTCTTTTTCTCAACACTTTGAGCATGAGATAGATGAGAATTGCAGAGCTATAGACCTATCACCTCCTTTGTTTTCTTCATAGGAGATTTCATTATTAACTGTATAAAACAGGCAGGTTTTCCAGCTTTAATATGTATACCATGCTTAACTACCAATCAATAAACCATGACATCACTGGTGCATGCTCCATTCGTACCAACAGACAAAGAAGTACACAAGAAATAGAGAATAAGAGTCAGGATACAGGGTAACATGTCAGTGCATGCATTCAAAAGTCATGAGTCAGCAATGTTGGGCTTGGGTCCCATCCCTGGATCCATAAGAAACATAGAATTGGGCCAGACGCTTCAGTGTCAGCTGAACTTTCAAGCCCCATCACCACTTGTTAGATACAACAAGATGGTTAGTAAAATGTTTTGAAACAGTTTCCCATTGAAACACTTCCCATCCTGAAGGATGCACAGATCCTAACAGAACAGAGAGTTCGAGGTCACTGGAAACTGATAGTACATTAAAGCGGTTTCCTCAGTAACCGAAAGTCAAAGCTACCTTCAAATTGTGCAAATACAGTAACCTTTCACTCCTTACAACTTTTCAATTAAAGAAGGAAAAGCATACATTTAAATTATGAAGTGGTAAAAGCTTTCTGAAGTGCTCAACCCAGCATAGCAAGCTCTAACTGCAACATATCTCAGATAACAACACTGCCTGTGAAGTTTCAAGGACAACCATAAGACATAGTTCAAAAATAAAAGGAATAACACGATCTGCTTTTATACTGCACCTAGTGCAAACATCACAAGGTCTTTGTTCATGAGTTTGTGCCACAGGCATCCAGTCTGGACACACTGGGAGGATATATGGCCAGTTTTTGACCTCTGCTGCAGTTGAGAACTACAAGCTTGACTGCCTTTAGGTCTGATACTGGGAATGGCAGTAATTCTAGAGCATCCTGCCACAGCATCAAGGTCCCTAAAGGCAGGTGAGGCCATGTGCTAAGCTTTGAGGTGGAGCCTGTGCAGCAGTGGTGGGTGAGGCAGAGCTCAGTTCACCCCTTGTAGCAGGGCCCAAGTCAGCTGAGTAGTGCTTCAGGGTGCAAGCATAAAGTAGCCATGTCATCTGCTACCACTGGAGTAAAGTCTCATTCCTTGATTTTGCAATGCCTGGGGAACTGCGGGTTAGAAAGGAGCACATTGCTGGCAAAAACTTATTGTGGCAATATAAGAAGTTGCCTTGGATGTATCATTCAGGCTGAGAAACCTGAGAATCAAGGAACAGAAAAGAGAGAGTTATGCCTGATGACATAGCCTGAAATGACGATAAGAGAACCTGCCTGATGCCAGAAGAGTTACACCTTCTTAAGCCAGGAAGAGGCTGAACAAGTGTCTTGTTCAGTCACTGTTACTTTCTGTTGCCAAAGAGACACTAAAAAATTGAGTCCTGCCTTTGGTACACAATTTTGTGCATTGTGTCCTGTCACTGCAGAGGATGGGACTTTGTGCTATGTAGGTGAGTTTTCTCCCGGTGTGTACTCTTAAATACCAAGCTTGGTGAAGGAATTGGCTGGAACTGTGGATACTCATCCATGTAATAAATACAGGCAATTTGCTAACAATGAAACTGAAAATATTCAGTTTCAGGCAGAGAACAACACTCTAGACCAATATTTAATGTTTATCATTAATAAACTGAGAAGGATTAATGGATTATAAGGAGTAGTAGCAGACAAGCTTTAAGAATAAAGCCGACTGACACGATTAAAAGGCATTTGCCTGATTTCATGAAGACCTATAGTTCTCTGTATGTATGCATATGCACATATATTCTCATTTTTATGGAAGATCACCCATCTTTCTCTTCCTAAGGATTTCGTGGCTTTATGTACATTCTTGTTACGTTGAGAATGTGCAATAATGTTACCAGTGAAATTGCCTATGAATAATACATTATTTCGTCATATGAAATAGTCAATGATTTCTTGAGGGATAACGAAAACTAGTAGTACTTACCAAGTGCTCAGGCCAGGCAGTACATTGCTAACTAATATATTGTAGTCTTTGTTAAATAAAATATACAATTCATTCATCTCTAGTGTCACATATCATACAGCACCAGAGCAAACGGGAAGCTGACCTGAGCACTCAGAATGGTATCAACAGTCCATAGCTCAGGTCTGCTGCAGCACAATTACAAGACATGGAGGACACATTGATATTCTGTGCTGGAAGGCAGGAGTCACTGTTCAGCTTTCATCCTGATGCTCATAAAACTCAAGTTTCATGAGCAGTACAGAGTCTGAAACTGCCACTAGTCAAGAGAACACGCCTAATCAGCCAGATCTTCACAGGTAGCAGGGGTACATTCAAACAGCCCAAGATGGTTTGGAGGAAAGCAGTGGGAATCAGCCAGTGGATCCTACCCCATGTTTTGCCAGGAATGTCTTTTCTACCTCAGCCACCTGCTAGGACAGTGAATGGTTGTATTTGACACCTCAAATATTTAGATAACTTTTTGTTCAGTCTTTTCATGTTTAAGCACTTGCCCCATTAGCCCCTGCAAAATGTACCTGAGGAAAAGCCCGCTGTCTAGTGAGTGCATCAAGCTAGACTGCCAAATGTTGAATTATATTTCCAAAATAAAATTCTTGTTTTCAGTAATGACACTGCAAGTTGCAAGCAGAACTACTGAGTAGAAATCAACAAAAATAAAAAGTTTGGTTTATGGTTTATTTCATTTTCAAAAATAAAGACATACAGGAAAACCTATTTAACTAAATAGAGCTGGCTTTCTGAAGTACCTGCTTCTATTGTTTACTTTGCAAAATACTTCTTTTGAAAACAGCATTTTCATATATACTGCATGTTCCAAGGTTCATTAAAATTAATTGCCTTCCTCATCTTGACAGTGGATTGTCTCTGTTGGGGCTTAGAGCTGTTACTGCCCTACAGGTCCTGAAGCCATGACAGCGCATGTAACACAGGTGAGCCCAGCCAGAACCCAATGGATGCAGGTACTGTACTAATACAGAATAAAATCCTTCTCCAGACACTTACTCTTGACCTGCCAATAGCACAACTATAGAGATAATAAATCCTCAATATTTGACTGCCAGATACTGGAAAATACACAGACCTTTCCCTGATAACAGTTGGGAGACAAAATGCTACCAAACCAAATAATCCCTACTTACTGCTTGGGAAAAAACTGTCACACTGACATTGCAGTTCTGTGATTACCAGACTGAAAACTGGCAATAATTATCCATACTCTTCACACACTATTCAATTTGCTTACATTGTATCAGAGGGTGTTGTTATAAAATATCTTATTAAGTAATCAATGTTACCTTCTCTCAAACATATGCAGCTGACACACTTCTGCTTCTTTCGTTTCACCAGTAGGTACTGTTGACTAGAGTGATTTGCAGGTAAAACCTTCTGAGAATCAAAGTAACTCTTTTGGTCGTAATATTTTCTTTAAAAAAATGCTATCTTGTGGAGCAAGGATTTGTGTAATTTTAGCAAAATATTTCAAATAAAAAGAAATAGTAAGTTGCAGTAAGTTGCTACAAATCAGACAGGATAGCGTAGGTTTTTAGGTTTTGCACTTTCCTTTTTTCTTTCCCTGCACTCTCCTTTTTGTCATTACAAAAGTGTAAGAGATAAAAATTAGACACAGGGAAGGACAGCCTCAGGGGAAAAACCCAAAACATTTCAGCCCCCATTCAAAAACCATCTAAATGAAAATGTCACATTGAAAAGCATAACAAAATCTGACCTTTTTTTTCATAGCGCTCATATTTTTTTCCACAACAGCTCAACTCACTTTTTCAGGAGGCCCTATTAAGATCTTAATTTCTCTTTTAGTAAATGAATAAACCAATGCAATACCTTCAACTGTTCAAAATACACTTGCATGTGAGCCACATACAAAATGTGCTTATAGAGGACATAGAAAATTTTGTAAGAAATTAATGCTTGATGCTGGTCCTGGAGTGACTGTGTTTTGGTTCAATACTATCTGACCTTCATATGTACAGTAATTGCTCAGGAGTGAGATCCACATCAGAGCAGATTCCTAAGGTATCCAGTAACTCAAATATGGATCTGTTCCAAATAGGCTAAAGCGTTTTCAGAATCAGCGAGGGTTACTGTGGTAGGACAGCAATCTTTGGTCAGACCACTAGACCACTTATATTTTTACCCTCCTGACTGCCATCATAGCAGCAGAGTCTATCCAATGTGTGTTTTACATCATGATTTACATGAGATGTCTGTGAGCTGCCGCTTTCCAAGAAAACCCAGCCACTGTAGACAACTAATTGCTGGGCACAAGGGGATCAGTCTGAAAGGGTGCAAGTAGCTCTTAACAGCACACAGGAAACCTTGGCTGTTTAGAAACCAAGATCCCCAAGTCCAGGCATAAAGAGAAACTCCAAACCAACACAAGTAACCAAACACACAGACAAAATGGTTAAGCTTAAAAGAAAATTAAATCCCCCAAACAATTAACTCCAAAGCAACAGTGAGTTCAGAAACACTGAACTGATACACTGAGTTATCCATGTGAAGAATGATTCTGATCTTTCTTAAGAAACTGCAAAAGACTACCTCTAAGTTAGCTACTTACTGAACTCTGGCTTCCAGGGAAAATAACAGCAACTGCTTCTGATATTTTCTTCTGTAGACAGACTCTACAGAATCATAGAATCATTTAGGTTAGAAGAGACCCTTGGGATTAATTGAGTCCAACCATCAGCCCTACTCTACAAAGTTCTCCCCTACACCATATACCTCAACATCACATATAATCTACTCTTTAACACATCCAGGGATGGTGACTCCAGCACTTCCCTGGGCAGCCTATTCCAGTGCCTGAACACTCTTTCTGTGAAGAATTCTTTTCTAATGTCCAGCCTAAGATTCAAGGGAGGAGGGGAAGAGCAGCAACCAGAAATGCTCATCTGCTCTATTTCCATTGTTATTCCTTCTGTGTATTGTGGTGTGCATGAAATATCATTGCCTATGAATATGAAACCTGAAGCCACTATTTCTTAAAATGCAAGTTTCAAAACACTCTAATCTCATTGCCCTTTATGCAAATAATCTCAATTTGTCTAGGTATTACCTATCTCCCTGAAATCTCAACTATCCTCTTTAAACCAACAGGCTTTGTCACTAAACTGTGACTTTACTTTCTGCTTCCCATAAGAACCTCCTGGCTCTCTGGACAACTGGCCATTGTACAAGTCCAAACCCAGCCATCCCTAATATTTTAAGAGGGACTTCTTGTGGCTAGTGACACTAATGTTGAAAAGCTGGTAGTAGTCCGCTTTAATACTGCAGTCCACAAATCCGCAAACTTCCCTCACAAATTTGGTCCTTCCTGTTTAAATCTGAAGCTTGGAATTGTCAATGATACAGCATAGGAACAAAAAATTGTATCAAGTTTATTTATTCTTACATACCGGTATCTAAATCAGACATGTTTTGAATTAAAGCATAACAACTGTAGCAGCAGCAAACTGGTAGCTGTTTTATCCTTTTTTTCTCACCCCTGAGAAAAAGGATTCAGTTGTCCCATCCCGCAAGTGGAGAAATGTGAGTGTATTAAAAAGGATGCATCTTGCCCCTGCCCAAGTAACAAACCAGGAGTTAAAATGAGATCAGCATTGGGTGCCCTCTGTTCCAGCCAAGTTGAAGACTTGGGCAGAGTGTACTACCATACCACACCGACATCAAAATATATTTATCCAGTAAATCCTTCTGGTGGGGCACTGTGGAAATGCACCAGTGGGAGCCCACAGGATGGATCAGTGCTTCCTGAAGGAAGCTTTTGTGTCTGATACAGCTCCTCAGGAACACATTTCCATGAGAAATCAATTTGAATGCTTTCCAAGGAAGTGTGACACTGCCTGGCTATACACATTTCAGCATGGCCCCTTTGCTGTCATCTTCTAAATCAATTTATTTCACTTGGTGCCGACGCAGCATATTAGTTTCTAAGTTGTCTTCTTGCTGAATAAGATGTGGCAAACCTGTGAATTTTATTAGCTATAAGAAAGTTTAGAGAGGGAAAACAGTAGAGAGAAATATCAAAGCTAAACTTCAGAAATATCAAAGCTTTTTCTTTTAACAGTAGAGGGGGGGAAAAAAAGTAATTTTTTATCTTGTAATGTGATTCACGGCTCTTTCCGTAAGGCATTGATAATTCAATTCACGAATGGCAATCTTCATCATTTTTTTTGGTATATATTCTGCTAACATGAACCGGTCCACACATTATGAAGTGTCCAGTCCTAAATGTCAGCACAGGAGCAAACCTGAAGCAGCTGCATGGGACAAGGGTGTTTTTGTGAGGGGAAGTTACCCAACATTAGCAACAGTAAAGCCAGCCAGAAACTTGAGATTAATTCAGAGTTTTGGGTTAGCTTTTTAATTCATTGCTTTTTCTTATAAAACCTTAGCTTTCAAGGAAAAAATTGTCTACTCCAATAGTTTGTTTTCTAGCCCCCCAAACACTAAGATTGCATAGATTTTGTTACAGAAATTAGATTCTGAGGCAGCAAACAAACAAAAAAAATGTTAACCAATAGATTACTCCCAAAGTACTTTACAGAGAAGGCCAAAATCTTTGCTCTCTTTTTGAAACACAGCCAGCTTGTTTGGTACACAAGCTGAATTACAGTGAAATGAGTCACTCGTGGCAGTTGAACAGATAAGTCAGACCCTACATTTCAGTGCTGTGCCCATTAGTCTGACATCAGATTCTTAGGTCGAAAATTGCCCTTAGGAAAAAAAAAAAAAAAAGCAAGCATCAGATTTACACTCCTGTTACAGGAAAGGGAAATTAAGATAATATTAACTTGTAGAGCACTTGAGTGAAGTAGTTTATACCCATAAAGTCAGGCTGCTGTAGAACTGCGTAGGATTATACCAGCCTATAAAATAGACCCAAAGAAAATGGCATGTCCAAAACTACACACCTCTAACCCTGATTATAATTCCTAAAGTAAAATATCTAGGTTGGATTTTCAAATGGCAAAAAACATTCAAGTGCACAGTTCCTTCCAATTAACTTCCAACAGGAAGATTTTGATCCGTTTCTGCTTTGATTTTACTTTACTTTAAATAAGAACCACACTTCAGATTTTGTGTGAGCAGTCTTGTCTCTTGATACGGGAGTCAGCCTTGTGATATTCCAAGCACATACAACTCAAAAGACTTATAAACGTAATTTAATGATAATTTTCCCATTTATGTGACACACAAGAATTCTAACACAGGGAGGGAAATGTTTGTGCTGTGTTGCCTTCTTTGGTGACCAGTGACTCATCACTGATGTGGAGCTGATATTAGCTGCAGCAGTTCATAATCTAAACTTCTATGTTTTTAAATGCTTTGAATATGCACAATGGTGTGTAAACGCCAAATAACATTGTTTTATTTTAACAGCATTTAGCACTATTCATGCAAAACTGAAGCAGTCTATAATCAATGGGACACAAGAGCACTCTGTATGGTATGAAACAAAAAGCAGCAGTTAAATATCAGTCTTCACAACACTTAATCTTAGCTAATTCTAGCAGACTAATTTGCCTCTCTCTTATAAAGGCAATTCATGCCTAACAGATAAACAAATTGCTAAGACAAATGTATTGAGATAATGTACTGTAACAAAACTACTGTAATATCTAATGGCAGGTATTCCAAGGCTTACCTTTATTTGGTGACTATGATCATAAGCTTATATCCAATATCCATACTGTCTTCCTAAGCATTGCATTTGCTGTATAGTGTGCATTAAACTTCTTTGAGCTGTTCATAATGGATAAAATAAATTTTATAGGACATAAAACAATCCTCAAGGAAAGTACTGTTTTCGGAAATGTAACTTCCTTATCTTCTTAAGTAACCTACAGTCACTGCAACAGAGCCTAGAAAGCACTGCCATCAGCTACCAGTTATGCCACTAACTGATGTGGATTTAACTACTCCATCATGTTTGGAACTGTCTATGCTACATTACCTGCTGTTCTGCACTTTTCCCCATATTGCACTTTTCTCCATCTCCTGGGGATGCTCCTGCTCACCTGCTGCAGACTGCCAGGATCCTAGAGCATGAGGAGGAGGATAATGCCTTTGCCCTGCTTGACTACATAGCCCCAGCTGCTTTGAAACCCTAGTGCCTGCTGGGGCTCCTTGAGAGGTTGCAGCACCCACAGATCATAAATAGCAACAGCACTGCCACCTCACATCTAGATACTGAAGACAGCTTGAAGCAAATCTGTGAAGCACAGCAGGACTGCTCTATGAACACCGATTAAAACACCTGCAGGATCTTTGTTTTGATTTTCCCATGAGGCCTCCAGACTGAGGCAATTAGCAGCAGGTTTTAGTGACTTGTGGAGCATCAATATAAAGCTCTTCTTCAGAGTTTGGAAATCATGACAAGCTAAGTTACTTTGAATTGTATGTGTACAACTAACTATACCAAGATCATAACAGACCAATAGGACCGGTTCTTAATACTTCAATACTAGCACTCACTTTTTAATTTATTAAACTCACATTTTCTAAGTCTCCTAGAAGTCTAAAGCACACACATATATATACATTTAGGGTGGGGTTTTTTCCTACCTGATTTACCTCATTGCTAGGCTGCAACATGCAAGCCAGAACTGAGCCCTGCAGCCCAGGTACTGGAGTCATTTTGTTTACTGACCAATTCCATACTGTATTCATCTGAGCTACATAGGGTATACACATATTTACAAAGGAAGATAAACCAGCTCCCAGTTTAACATTACTGTAGCTCATTCTGAGCCAGAATGTATATCCCTCCTCTACAACACTTGGCCATGTAGATGCACCCTATGGGAGGTAACTTGCCGAGTTAATGCTACTGATATATGAAAAGGCTTCCTGCTTCTACAGATGAATTCTGTCAAGAATTCTCCCTGCTGCAAAAGATTCATAATTTAAAAAGAAAAGGCTCTAAATAATTTCTGAAGGTGATACTTATGAAATGAAACCATTTTTCATGGTAGAGCCCCAAACAAAGGACTATCTGTCAATGGATCTATCATGGATGACATCTGTGCTCCTCATGGGGTCAACACACTGTAAACAGACAAAAGGTTTTTTTAAAGGCCAAGAAGAGAGGAGGGAAAAAGCACCCGTTTTCCCTGCAATATAAGTTGACAGACCTACATTGATGAGACATTTAAATAAAAAGGGTATTTTTCCTTATGCAGCTTGTTTCTAATATCCTCTTTCTATTAGGAAGTGGCAGAGAATATCCTGTATAAACCAAGTGCTGCTAAGTTGTGAAGCACTGATTTTTATTATTTTTTTTTTAAGTTTAAAGCTAAAGAGTATCAACGTTCCTCAGTAGACTGTGAGATCTGTTAGTCTAAACTTTGGAAAGTCATTAAAAAACCAAAAGTGTCAATTTCCTGTCTCTACTTTAGTGATGAACAGAACTTGAAATCTACTTTCTTTCTTCTATTGCCACTTACCTTTGGACAAAAGAACATTTGAACTATTTTATAGTCAAAGCAAGAACCTGACAGAGAAGACCAAAATGGGTAAAATTAAACTTCTAAACAAGCCCCCAAAATACGTGCTGCTTTTACTTAAAGAAAGGCACTTGGGTCTTATTTGTTCCTTGTTAACCACTTGACCATCACAAAAGATTTCACCATTCTCACTGTGCAAAGCATGTGCAAAGCACATGCTGGTTGGGGGTTTCTCACTGGCTCAGAGCTGTGCCATCACAAGTATTTTTCCCTGTGCACTCAGGGCAAGATAGGTGCTGCTAAGAAAGCCATGCTGTAGCCTTATACAGCCCTGAGTCTCCCTGGCATCATAAGAGAGCAGCAGGAAAATGCTGGAGCTACAAACCAGGATGTGGCATTGAAGATGAGTCCAAAATTGTGAGTTTGCTCAGTCTTCTAGCAAAGAATTTCAAACACATTATAAAAAGAGGCTCACAGGGACTTTGCCTCAGCTTAGCTGGAACAACACTAACACACAGCTTGTGTTATGCAGAACTTTACAAGCAGGTTGCTTGCATGAGTGTACTGGTAACAAAGTTTTAGGGAAGGCCTAAAGAGTAGCCTTCACTAGATGCTGCATCCTAAGGACTCTGCTCAAAAGGGCTAAGGTGAGGAGCCTGTGGTCAGCCTTAAATGAGCAATTCCTTCATGTTAACCTTTTTCACCAGGTCTCACAAATTTTCTCTCCAAGTTCCTGTGCAACTGAGTTATCTGAGCTGGAGTTCACATGCACTGCTGTCTGCCAGTAATGAGCTTTCCTACATAACAGATTGGAAAGCACTTGGGAATTCTATCACACCACCACCATTGCTAAGTTGTCCATGGTCACATTAGCATACAATGGGGACAACACAGTGGAGAACAGGGTATATAAAGCACTACAGATTATATTCCCTGAACTGAGCTGGGTTTTGTCATGTGGAAGTGCATCTAAATATACAGTTTTCATCATTCATTACAACTGAAAACATGCACATTACTGCTAAAAAAATAATTCATTCCGGTCTAACAGGTCTCACTGGTGAATAATGCCATGCACAAGTCGCACTGCTGAAGATAAATGAGCTAGATTACCTACATAATATCTCATCCATCTCAGTAAAAGGTGCTAAATGGTGTATGAATATGCGTAAAGCCAAGTGACAGAAGTACATACTCATTTTTGAAAAAGGAAAAACGTAATAGAATAATGCTATACCCAAGCTTTCTAACACAGCTCAAATTAAGGGTGGAATTTCACTCTATCATTACTTCCATTATATGCTTTTATTTAGAAAGGTTAAGAACTCAGCTATTAAAATGCACTCTTGAATGAAATTTTACAGGTAGAGCATTCCAGTATGAACCAGGAAGAAGAATTGCTTTTTGTTTTATATTGGAGTTCAGCATGAAACGATTCTCAAACTTTTCCATTTCTTTCCACTAAAGCATCAGATGCCTGTGTTCATAATAAAGCTCTTAGTGAATAAGCTATCAGCATCTAATGAAGTACACACAAAAGCAGACATTACAATTACCACATGTTAAAAAAACCCCAACAAACCAAAACGAATGACACAACTCTCATCTACTACGCATCTTGCTTAGTTCTTCTAAATTTAAGGAAGCAAGGTGAAAAATAAAACCCAGAAGATAGGAAGATATGTTCTCTGGCAGCAGATCAAGATTATGGCATCTGTTGTCTTCTCTTCCGACAGAGCACAAACACTTGGAAATATCTGAAGGCAGGATGAAGTTGGAAGAGCACTGCACCTAACCTGTTTTAAGGCAGGTACAGTCTCTTATCTCTTAGCACAAGGATATTGCTACAGCTCCAGAATTCTCATAGGAGGTGTTCAAACTTCAACATAAAGACAGCAACAGACAGACACAGCAAACTCCAGTCTGCACAGCCCTGGGTGATCAGCAGAGCTGCTGACACCTGCAGAGAAAGTGCCCACTATATAGAGGTGATGAAAAGTGTGGGGAGCTGCCTGGAAAGTTTGTTTCCAAATATTGGAACAGCTTTAAAATATGATCTATGATGATTTGCACTTCTATGCTGTTGTCTTGTTAGTTAAACAATAGTAAATAATATAAAATACTTCCACTGTATCTTAAGATTAACAAAAATCTTATACTTCTTATACTGCTCTATTTAACAGTATTCATGTTAGCACAATAAAGACAAGTTTCATTTCAGCAGGATCCCTTTAATTAGTCTGAAATGAGCTTTGCCCTGTTATAGGTTTATAGCAAATTTTGTGGAAAACTCTCCATGCAATTCTATTTAGCCTTACTCCATCCCATACAAATACAACATAAAATATTTTAAAAGCCTACCATTATGGGAACATGCTGCTCAACAAGTCATAATACTGAACTGGCAGTGCTCTTACTTGGGAGAAATGCTGCCCAAAACACCACCACTTATAATGGAAAGGCGTATCTCCATCATGAAGGTGCAATGTGTTAACCTAATGTGTGTTCATTCAGCTGAGGCCATTTGGTCAGTCCTGCAGATGGCTAATGGTCCTGATACCCAGCTTGTTTGTACAATGTCCAATGTCCAAATACCAGAGCAGCAGCTCCTGTGGGTAGGGGAAACAGTCAGGAGAGATTAAATGGTATGACAGAGGTAGCCTGTCCATTATTGTGATAAAGCCTGAAATTACAAGTATAGCAGCCTGGTCATCACAATGAGCTCTCTCTAATCAAAATCTTCTATGAGAACAGGAGGAAAAGCAAAATGCAGGCTGAGCTCCTAAAACTAAGGATGATTCATGTAATGGCCATCGATCTGGTATGTGCAGGTTTAGCCTCCAGTTTAACAGTAAGTGGCATGGGATCAGTTCGACAGTAAAGAATAGCAAAGGGTGTGAGGGAAAGAGAAGTGTAAGACTTCCAAAAAGCAATACACATCACAATATATATGAAATTCAGGCTACTTATTTCAAAATGTAAATGCAGGTTTTAAAATCTCCCCAAAAGTCAACCTCTGCTCTGTGAAAAGCAAAATTATTTTTAAGCCTCACAATGATGATTTAATTTTTTCCCCACCCTTGTCTTAAACAAAAGCAGTAAGAAAAAAAGTGCCAATTCATAAAGACCACTGTGTCATGCTAAAATCTGCTTCGTATTCCCAGGTAGGAAGGCTGCAAACTCCAAAGGGTACAGCACATAAACATGTGAGGATAGACTTTGGCTCCATACACATATTTGTCTCAAAGCAGAAATATTTAGTTCTCAACTTTTACAGTTGTTTGAAGTAGCATATTTCTAGCATTCAAGAGGAATTGGGAGTGACTGTGAGCATGTTTCAATCTTACATTCTAAAAATAAACTCCTTTCTCTATGCATCCTGACACTCAGCACAGAGATAATAATAAGCCATTCTTAGAAACATCACTGTATGAT
Source organism: Jacana jacana (assembly GCA_013400555.1). NCBI lineage: Eukaryota > Metazoa > Chordata > Aves > Charadriiformes > Jacanidae > Jacana > Jacana jacana. The sequence continues at coordinate 16,612 of VZTM01001414.1, forward strand.
GAGCTACATGAAGCAACTTAGCACAGAAGAGTGCCTAAATATTGCAGCCTGTGGCACAGAAATAAGACATTGCAACAGGGGGAAAAAGGAGGGGAAAGGTGTTGCCAAATTCTTTACAAAAGTGGTTTATTCATCCTTACACAACATCATAACTGACTGCTTGACATCCAAATCCTGATGTCCATCAAAATCATAGCGATCAATACATATCATGTGGCTTTATGGCAGCCACCTGAAAATAAATTTACATAAAATCAGGAGACAACTAGAAACCTATTCCATGACACTAAATTAGAGGACTAAATGGAAACAGATATAAATAAATAAGCCTGGCTCCAAGAACAAAGCCCTGGAAGATATGCAAATTATTCAGTGTAAAAACAGTGGTAAAGTAGGTAGACTGAACAGACTTGGAGAGAAGTGTCTATCCAGGAAGAAAACCAAAGCAAAACTGTGCCTGTGGTTCCAAGGCAGAATGGAAAGGGGTGATACTTTGCTTCACTGTTGACACCAAACACAGTTGTTTTTCTAAGCACTTGCAGACCAGACTTTAAGTGTGAAACAGAGAAATACATCCATCAAGTCTTTTTTACTCCTTAAGGCCACTGCTGCTGCACGGGCTGAAGATACAGCAGATGGGTTAATGTAAGGACAAAAGAAGGACCAAGAGGTAGGTATTAGTTGTATTTGAAGGGAGTACCACGGAGTTTCTTACTTGTTGGAAATTTCGTTTACAGAGAAGGCAAAATCAACACCATCCTATCCCATTTCAAAGAGCAGCTGCAGAAAATTTTGGATGTAAAAAATATGCTACTGCTTCTTAATAAAGCTCTAATAAGATGTATTGTTATTTAAATTCTTACCACTTCCGTTAAGTTTTCTGACAGTCCCACCTATGCCTTCACAGAAAAATGGAATTGTCAGAGTTGGAATGGGACTCTAGATATCATCTAGTCCAACTCCCCTGCTAAAAACGAATTGCCTAGAGCACGTTACTCAGGACTGCATACAGGCAGATCTTGAAAATCTCCAGAGAAAGGGACTCCACAACTTCCCTGGGCAGCCTGTTCCAGGGCTCTGTCACCCTCACCGGAAAGAATATTTTTCTCATATTTGAATGGAACTTCCTATGTTCCAGCTTGTGCCCATTGCCCCTTGTCCTGCCACTTGGACTACTGAAAAGACTCTGGCTCCATCCTCCTTCAACCCACCTTGCAGATACTAATAAGTATTAATAAGGTCTCCCCTCAGCCTTCTCTTCTCCAGGCTAGAGTCCCATCTCTCTCAGCCTTTCCTCATAAGGGAGATGCTCCAATCCCTTAATCATTTTTGTTGTCCCACGCTGGACTCTCTCCAGTGGCTCCCTGCCTCTCTTGAACTGAAGATCCCAGAGCAGGATGCAGTATTCCTGTTGTGGTCTCACCATTCCGGAGTAGAGGGGGAGAATGACTTTCTCTATTTAACACCAAACTTTCTGAAGAGTGTATTTCCTTTATTTCAAAACACTGTGTCACTCCACCTTTCTGACCTTAAATATAGGTCCTGAATGTAATTCCTCAAAGGCTGGCCTAGATGTTGTCCACTCCACCCTAGAGGATAAAACTTGTCAGCACTAGATTTTGGTAAAAGATCACTTTGCAAAAAATTAGTTCACTGGTACAAAATGTATTTAAAGCTATCAAAACTGAAGTGAGAATTTAATCTGCCCAACTTCAGCAGAACTCTTCTCCTAAAGAGTGTGAGGACTAGCCATGCAGTCACATTCATAAGACTTCACTTGTGATACTCCCTGTACCAAATAAACGAGCTCCAGAGCTACATAACAACTCTTACTCCTTCACATGTGCTACAATCACTATTGCACGGAGGTGAACTAAATCTTTTCATCACCTGAATATAACACTGTGTTTCAAACATGCATACGCAGATGGTGCACTCAGTCATATTCTATAAATGACATTAAAGAAAGTGGTTTGGCAGGAGCTACTACCTTTAAAGGACAGCTTAGAAATATATTTATCCATATCATCGTTTCTCAACAGTCGTAAAACAAGGAAGAAGATATAACACAACCAACCAGCCAGATTTAAAGGTCTCTGTTTAAAAGTGTTGCTGTTTTTTAACGCTACTATAGTATGAAGTTTGACAGGGAGATAACAAAAATTGTTGTAGCAAAATCTAATCCAAAAGGTAGGTGATCAAAGAAATTTATTGTAGGTCACTTAAGACTGGCAATGATGGCTTTTGACAGGAAAGATCTCAGAGAGAAGTCAAGTTGTCTAATTTAAAGGCACAACCACATTGTAAATAATTTACCTGAAAGCAGTGGCAAGTATTTGGCTTTAAGCCATTGTAGGAGAACTATGTTACAGTTCTTGTGAAAAGCACAAATTTCATTGCAGAACTTCTAACTCTGAAACAAGTTAAGCCATACCCCCTCCAAAATTATCTTTTAAATTACTTTGGACTCTCTTCAAAAGAATTTTAGACTTAAGCTTTTCATGCCCAAAATATTGAGCACAAGCAAATGGAGTTCTCTGTCCCACCATAAATCTTCTGGAACCACAGATTTCAAAGGAAAAATTCTGCAGCTTTATTACTAATCTGTCAGAACAACAGTGCCCAAAACAAATGATCCTCCTTTTTATAAGAGCTGCAGTTTGTTCTCCATCAATGGAGGAAAATACTGTCTTTTATGAATCTGTTTTCTCTTATGCTATTACTAGTACTCTGCTAAATCATAAATACAAATAGCAAGGATGTTTACAATTTTTGCAAGTGACGGTTTTTTTAAAGTATTGCTGAATACATCTACATTTTTAAAAATACCTTCTTCCTCCTTCCATTTCTCCACCTAGCTTCATTGCACTTCCTTGGACACGCTCCAGCACTTCAAGACCATTCTTGCTGTGAGGGGCCCAAAACTGGACACAGAATTTGAGGCACAGCTTCACCAGTGCTGAGTACGGGGAGGGGACTGCCATTTCCCTAGTCCTAATCACCACATTACTTCTGACATGTGGATACTGTTGGCCTTCTTGGCCACCTAGGCACATTACTGTCTCATATTCAGCTGGCTGTTGACCATCAACCCTAGGTTATTTTCTGCCAGGCAGCTCTCCAGCTACTGTTCCCCAAGCCCGTAGTGCCGCATTGGGTTGTGGTGGACCAAGTCCAGGACCTGGCACAAGGCCTCAGACCTTGGCCTTGGCCTATTGATCCAGCCTGTGCAGATCCCTCTGCAGAACCTTCTTACCCTCAAGCAGATCAACAGTCCCACCTAACTTGGTGTCATCTGCAAACTTAATGAAGGTGCACTCGATCCCCTTCCCTAGTTCATTGATAAAGATGTTAAACAGAATTGGCCTCTGGGGAACTCCACTTGTGACCAGCCACCAACTGGATTTAACTCAATTTATGACAATTCTTTGGGCCTGGCACTCCAGCCAGTTTTTAACCCAGCAAAGCACGTGCCTGTCCAAGCCACAAACAACTAGTTTCTCCAGGAACATGCTATGGCAAACAGTGCCAAAGGCTTGACTGAAGTCCAGGTAGACAACATCCACAGCCTTTCCCTCATTCACTAAGCAGGTCACTTTGTCACAGGAGATCAGGTTTGTCAAGCAGGACTTGTCTTTCATAAACCTGTGCTGACTGAACCCAATCACCTGGTTGTCTTCTGTATGCCATGCAATGGCACCCAAGGTGATCTGCCTTCCCCAGCATCAAGGTCAAACTGAGGGGTCTATAATTTTCTGGATCCTCCTTCCAGCCCTTCTTGTAGATGTGTGTCACACTAAATTCCAGTCAACTGGGACCTCAAATACAAGAGGCGAAATAACTTCCTCAAGTTTCTCTACAACGTTACATCAGAACTGGAGTTAAAGCTCAGGTCACGTTGGCAGCACTTTACTTCATGCACTTCCCACTGATTCTCTATAGGTAACTGTGTCCCTGAGTGAATATGAGGTGATTTCACAACCAGCAGTCCCAAGCAAACAGTGGGAATGCAAACTATTGAAAACACTCGTGCAACCTAAAGAAGGTCTCAGGCCCCAATTTATATCCATCCACACTGTTGGAATAATTAATTGGATTTGAAAATCATTCCTTACCACACTCTTCCCAAAGAAAGTCTTCAGGGCAGACGGAGACTTAACTGGGAGCTGTTTAGTTGCTTCTGCCCTCGCACACTCAGCCTCACACCAGCTACATGCTGTCAGTTTATGCAAATGTGGTGTGTGACCACGTGCAGGGGTGCTTGTGTGTGTATAGTGAAAACACATACCTAGCTGTGACAGAATAAGAAATGAGTCATTGTATGTAGACCTTTTATTCTGTCAAGGTAAAGCAGTACTGAAGGAATATTGTGCACTGATGAGCTAAAACAAAGGGCAGCCCTTCCCTAGGGCTCACTTTTTCGAAAGTCACACAAGCAAACAAGCTTGTACTGCGCTTTGCAATAGTTGCTGTGGAAATAATCAGCAGAGTAAGGGAATGCCAGTCCAATAAAACGCAAACACAGAGCTAGACCATGTTATTTTGCAAATAGGGAGAAGAGAGAGCAACAGCGGAGTTCATAAGGCGTGTCTGCTTCAGTCCTGCATGTGAAATTGTCAGATCACCTGTTAAATGGATGTTTAAGGTGGGGAAAGAAGAGCAATATAAACAGTCTAGTAGTATGACCATGTGATGATGCTGTTCATTCAAAATTACGCAGTGTCCCAGTAAGTACAATCACCAACTGGACAATCAATGGGGCTGATATTAAAGACACAACTTAATGTAATAAAGGGCAATGTTTGAAAGTTTGTGTGCAAATGTATATTCCTACTGACATTCTAACAAACTATTGGCATAAAGTAGCTCTTATCTTTATGCAAGTTGACATCCAGGTTATCTTTCTGTGCCATTATCTTAACTATATCATTTATCACATCACTAAAAGATGTAGTAAAAAAAAAGTAGTAAAAAGAGCAGATGTCATTGGACAGATGCAACACATTAGTGGCATAAATTTCTCTTGTGTGATGCTTTTGCACATTGTTACTACCTCAGGTTAACAGAAAAGAAATCTAATGCTCATAAAGCTATTTCTAGGTGCTGATGTAAGAAAAGATCTATTTGTCTTAGGTAATGAAAATATTTTCTTTATGAGCATGTGAAATCAGCACACAACCACTATTTGAGAAGGTCACATATCAAGTAACAGAGGCAAACCTCCAATTACTTGTTACTTGTAATATACTTATGCCCTGGTGCTGTGGAGAGCAAATTTATGGACTCTTACATTTGAAAATATAAAGCAATTTTTTTGTGACTCTAATGTGACTTTTCCCCCCTCAAGTCTGCTGAAGCACAACAATGCTGGTCCCCAGCCCCTGCTGAAAACAGATGAGTGTTGAACTACAACCAAGAGGTAGTACAGATATCCAGATATTCTGCTCTTCCTGTAACAATATTGCTATCTCCATGTAAATACCATGAGAATTCCTTATTGCCTGATCAAGAAAAAAAAAAGTCAGTAGTGGGAAGCTAAGGTGCCCATGGCCCCTGATCACCTGCTAGTGACCCAGAGCTTGAGAGCCTCTGATGCGTGCAGAGACCAATATAATCCCAGTCCCTTTAGAGTGTATCTCTGTGCTAAGGAACATTCAGCGCAGACATGTTAAGGCACATGAGTGGTTGTGTTTATCTGTGGGAGCCTTCTGTCTAGGGATAGGATAAAGACAAGCTGTCAAAAATTTTCATAGCTAAATATTTGTAAATCAAGACATCAGAGAATGTAAAGTAATGAAGTACAGTGAAATCAACATCCTCCTCCTGCAGGGCTACCCTGCTTCCTCCCTGCTTCAGAAAGAAACAGGTTCAATCTGAAAACATTTCAAACTAGAAACATGCCTGAAGTAAAACTTTGCATAAGAACAACATCTCTAAACTAAACACCTTAGCTCAAAACCAGCCAGATATTGATCTCTGCATTCAGTTTCACACTTCTCCAAAATTCCAAAATTCAAATTTGACCCAAAGCAGAGAAAAGTTCAGTACTGAAGCTTGGATCTAAAACCAGTAACCTATCTAGGGACTTGGTCCTTGTGCTTTTAAAGACTGAGCAGGAGACCCAAGTGGAGTGGTAACAAGAGCAGTGGGAGCCCATTGCACTGTGTTCTTTTTCTTCATTTCACCGTTCAAACTTTACCTGGTAGCTATTGAATTATACATGAGAGAAGAAAGAACTTTTCCTTCATGTTAACACCTAGTTAAACACTACTTACTGTAATTGCTTCACAGTAGACCAGGTATCTCCCTTAAAGTCATAATTTATGCTAGTATTACTATGATGCCATTCAGTATCCAAACACCACTTCAGATGACATAATTCAAGTAGGTTACCATAGTCTCAGGAGCCCTGAAGAGACCCTCTCAAGCATTGCTTTCTCTATCCTGAATAGTCACTAGATAATATCGAGGGTTGCCAAGCTGACGGGAACAGTTTCAGCATTGCTTTTCCAGTGGAAGCACGTGCCCTGGTTTTTACAAAAGCCTGGGTTTTCTAGGGTCATGTTGTACACTGACATTGTTTGTGCTGAGCCAACACACATATATGGGTGAAGATTTGTGTCTGTCAAGGTTGAGATGATTAGCACTCGAGATGACCAGCTGTCCAGCTCTTTCACATATCATATCACTATGTAGCAGAGAGCTCAAACCAGGATACAACTAAGTTGTATTTTCCAGGCTTGACAAGCCCAGACTTGATGCAGGCTATTTGTAAAATATGTGAGTTACATTCATGCTATCAACAAAGATGGACTTCTGTATCTCATTAGAGGCTGCATCCAAAACATTGTGGGTTCCACAAATTATAAGTCCCTCAAAAACTTGAAGTAGTAGGCCAGGCTTTGAAACAGCTGTGCACATCTAGAAACAACAGGAACTGATGGCTTCTAAGCTTTCCTGGGAATTATGTTCTTAAACACTCTGAGCTCCTCTAAATATTTGTCCTCCAGTATTTGTATTGCAAACACAACCCAAAACCCCCAGCGAACATACTCTACTAAGATGTCTGTATTTAATGATTTAGATGGGCATCATATCATAACATAACATAACATAACATAACATAACATAACATAACATAACATAACATAACATAACATAACATAACATAACATAACATAATATACTTATTATATTATATNGCCTCAGTCTTCACTGGGAAGGGCTCTAACCACACCGCACAAGTTGCAGAAGACAAAAAAAAACAGGGGCCATGAGAATGAAGAACTGCCCATGGTAGGAGAAGATCACATTATCGCATACAAGACCATGTAAGGAACTTAAAGATGCATAATTCCATGGGACCTAATGAAATTAGTCCACGGGTACTTATAGAGCTGGAGAACAAAGTTGCTAAGCCACTTTCCATTACATTTGAGAAGTCATGGCAGTCTGGTGAAGTTCCCACTGACTGGAAAAGAGGAAACATAACCCCCATTTTCTAAAAGGGAAAAAAGGAAGACAAAGGGAACTGCAGGCCAGCCAGTCTCACCTTTGCGCCCAGCAAGATCATCAAGAAGATCATCCTGGAATGTCTGCTAAAGCACATGGGAAATAAGGAGGTAATTGGAGACAGCCAACATGGCTTCACCAAGGGCAAATCATGCCTGACAAATTTGGTTGCCTTCTACAATACTGCCACAGCATTGGTAGAGAAGGGCAGAGCAACAGATGTCATCTACCTAAAACTACACAAGGCATTTGATACTGTCCCAAATGACATCCTGGTCTCAAAATTGGAAAGGAATGTATTTGACGGATGTACTACTCAGTGGATAAGGAACTGGCTAGATGGCTGCAAAGGGTTGCAGCCAACGGCTTAATGTCCAAATGACAATGTGGTATTTCTCAGAGGTCGGTACTGGGGATTGAGTGCACCCTCAACAAATTTGCCAATGACACCAAGCTGTGTGATGCAGTTCACACACAGAGGGACCCGCACAGGCTTGAGAGGTTGGCTTGTGCAAACCTCATGAAGTTCAATCAAGCCAAGTGCAGGGTCCTGCACCTGGGACACTCAATCCCAGGCACAAATACACATTGAGTGGAGGATGGATGGAGAACAGCCATGAGGAGGAGGACTTGGGAGTGCTTGCGGATGAGAAGCTCAACATGAATCAGCAATGTGCACTGACAGCCAAGAAAGGCAACCACATCCTGGGCTGCATGAAAAGAAGTGTAGCCAGAAGGCCAAGGGAGGTGATTCTGCCCCTCTGCTCAATGAGTCCCTACATGGAGTACTGTATCCAGCTTTAGAGTCCTCAACACAGGAAAGACATGGACCTGTTAGAATGGGTGCAGCAAAGAGCCATGAAGATGACCAGAGGGGTGGAGCACCTCTCCTATGAAAACAGGTTGAGAGAGCTGGGGTTGTTCAGCCTGGAAAAGAGCTTCCAGTACCTGAAGGGGGCCTACAAGAGAGATGGGTAGGGACTCTGTAGTGATAGGACAAGGGGTAATGGTTTTAAATTGAAGGAGTGGAGATTTAGATTAGATATTAGGAAGAAATTCTTAACTGTGAGAGTGGTGAAGCACTGGTCCAGGTTGTCCAGGCAAGTTGTGGATGCCCCGTCCCTGGAGGTGTTCGGGACCAGGCTGGACGCTCTAGTGGGAGGTGTCCCCACCCATGACAGGGAGGTTAGAACTCAATGATCTTTAAGGTCACTTTCAACTCTAACCATTCTGTGATTCTATAACTGAATATAATAGAAATTCCTTTTGTTTTTTTTCATGCCACAGAGTATTCTTCCCAATTTATCAGCAAGGCAGCAGCACCTAAATAGCAGACAGTCAAAGGAACTGTACTGAAGTGCTTCTAAATATTTTCTCTTGGAATGCACAAATTTCATTATTTAAGCATAGTGGGTTTCTCACCCACTTCCAAACAACTCCCTGCTCCTAGTATAAGTGGCAGTTTAGGGATTCGGAATGCCCTCAAAAATTTAAGAAACATTTTTGTTAGGATCTAAAAGACATAAGCTGCTTTGAACCCAAAGTGTATTCTCAATTTTCTCAGACGCTTTGCAAAAAATTCCACTTTCTACTCTATCATCAGGCAGTAATCTTATTTCTTGACTGACAAATAGGTGGGTTTGCCTGTGCAGATACATATTTTGTAGCTGAAATGAAGATGCAAAAGTAGTTGTTAAAAATAGCTGTGAAAAATTACTATATAAGTGTAAGTCATCAGAAACCTTAGCAAGATGTATTCATCAAGGAAAAGCATCACAGTTTTCCACTGGCTGTTTTTAGTGGGCTTTAAATTGAAACAACTTGTTTCTACATCACACACAATGGAATCTCTCCATGCAAAGGGCAAGCAGCTGCTTGTAGCTGCATTTATTTCCAACGCTTGTCGAAGACTCTCTTTACTAGCCACTGTTTCCACAGGGTCATAATTTTGATAGAAACACATATTTGCTCAACTATACTACTTGTGTTTTCCTGTCTGAGCCTATTTCCCTTTCCTCTTTCTAGTCAATATTTCATTCTATGACATGCTATTAACAAGAGTAGAAAATCTAGGAGGCGCTTTTTTTTCTTTTTTTTTTTTTTTCTTTAATAATAGATGATATCTATTTCAAAAGATAAAGATGTTTCCTTGCTCTGGGATGTGTTCTTTTCTTTCCCTTTAAACCACTATTTTGAACACTGTATTTGCTGCCTTCAAGAAAGAGCAGATAATATTGAAGAGATTTAATTAATATGTACCACAGCATGACCTCAATGGATAAAACATCTACCCTGAAGGAGCAGAGCTGTAGGAGGTAATTAGAGCACACCATGACATTTATTACTAATGCTCTTCCATTGACATTTGCTGTTGACAGGCTGCATACAAAGTTTTCCTCTGTTTGCATTGACTTAGAATGATAGAGACCTTCCCACATACATAAGTGAGGTATGCTTGTGTTGTTTACAGTAAATTAAACCATAACAGACAGAACAAAGTCTTGAGCTTTCTAGAGCAAATAGCTAAACTCACACCAACTTTCTGGATGTAAATTTCTTCACCATGCCATGTACTATGAAGGGCTGCTGGTATGAAATGCATCCTCTGAGAAGGGGAGAAATCCCATGTTCCTGTCCCTATTCTCTTCTGTTGTGCGGATTTAAGAGAACAATAACTGTTTCGTGTAAAATGGATAACCAGAGAGCACAAGAATCAATATCAAGGATCCTTCTCTTCCAACCCCTCCCTAGCCTTAAAAAAGTGCTCTGCTCTTATAGAGGGGATGTCTCTCTATTTTACTAGCAGATGCATTCAAGTAATGATTTAATCGCTTCAGGGTTTAAAATGTAATCTCAAAATTAGTAAAATTTGGCAAAAAGCACACAGTAAGTGGATGGCAACCTCCACTGATGTTAGCAAAAGTATCTAGAAATACTGTAAGAGTTCTGGTAAAATCTGACAATTTTTACAATATATGAAACGCTCAGTGGTAGAATGAAGCCAGAAGAGTTTGTTTTTAAAAAAATCCTTTTCAACTGGGCTGAAGCAGCCTGATTAACTCACTGAATTTCATTCAAAAACTTTTAAAAACATATTCCAGTTACTCCCCTGTCCTTTCTTCCTTCCCTCTCCCAGCACATTAAACCATACAGTATTAAAAAAAAAACTTTTGTGTTTTAATGAGTATGCTCTGTTTCAGAGTGGGCTGCTCTCACCAGGTGACAATTATACCTGTAGCTGCTGGAGGACAATTCTGTGACCCAAATTTGAATTTTTATAGTGAGTTATCAGGAAAGAAAAGTGGGTAACACACACTCAGTAACACTGGAGACAGCACAGGTCAGGTATGTGTTCAGAATACCTCAGAAACTACAGAATTTAATCACTAGCGTGAATAGCATGTTGTGTATTCAATGACAGAGCCTATTCTTGTGAAATCTTCCACAGGCAGAAAGTAGTTTATGCTATTGGCTAATGGGAATGTAATGCGAGGTGTTACATCCCCCTGTCTTCTGTCTCAAAATATAATCTATATGTGTTTCCAATTTTGTGGATTAAGAAGATTTAGCAGCCTCATTTTCTCATAATAGTTATGTCCATGAGAACATCTTAGGTGTTCTGTTCGATTAACTTCCTAGCATCCCACTGATTTCAAAAAACACACTAATAGAAAGCAGCAAGGAGAGTACACACAAGTACATTGTAATTAAAGATTATTTACAAAGAATGAAGAAAAGCAAACAATTTCAGATAAAAATCAAAAGCAAGCCATGCTTCTGCTTAGGCACTTGCCGCAGATTTTCACATCATAGGAAACAAATACGTTAGACTTCTTAGCAGAGAGGAAAAAACTGCTATGATTTGGCCAGGGTTTATTGTGCTAATCACCACTGACCTCATTAGTACCCTGTGCACTGCTCGCTGCCCACTCTGTAGTAACCTCCTGCTCTTGCTTATCTTATACTAAAGTTACAGACTTTGGACCTGGGATCCTTTTTATTGGGCTGGTTACACAAGATCCTACCACCAGAGAAGAGAAATAACAAGTATAACCACCAATGAATGAAGATGAGTTTTACTTTTGGTTAAAATGGGGAAAAAATGAGAGAAAATTAAGTACTGTGCAAGTAGTGCTATTTAAGAAGGGTTTTGTGTTTGTTTTTAAAACCACAGATTCAAAAAAGCTTGGGCAAATCTGTACCACAAAACTTGTTTGTCTCCATCCAGGTTGGAAAAAAGGTAGGGTGATTTCAAGCCTGCCAGCACATGTCCATGTCAATGTCCTTTCCTCATCTCCCCATAAAAAATGGCTGTACACAGAGCTGCTTCTTCCCTGTAGCCAGGCACGACTGGTCAGTTGGCCACAGATTGTTAAAATAGTGGTTTGGCATGCAAGAATGGTATTTTGGAGTGATTAATCTACACTTTTTCATACTCATTTGCACTGAAATAATGTGAAAACAGGCTCTTGCCAGTCCAACATGGCACATCAAATATGGGAAGTTTCAAATGAAACACTGTGCATTGCCAAAGGGTTAAATGCTACACAGTATGTGGTTATGCACATACTTAACTGTAAAACATTAAAGCAATCATTGGTGTTGTAATCTGAAATCACAAGAAATCCAAATGCTGCATTCTGAGCATATACTTTTGTTGTTCAGTGACACAGCTACAGCAGTCAAAACCCAGCAAAAGCCAACATTTTCCTACGTTTTTCAAAACACTAAGTGAATAATAGACTTATTACCCCTCTCTCCCAACTGATAGTATTTTTGAAGGATTTGCTTTAACTATGTTTGTGTGATCAAGGCACATGACATATTCCAACAATGATTTATAACCATAAATATTCCTGTCTGTGAACTGAAAGGAGAGTGAGGTTTGTTGGGTCTAGCTGCTATAGCTGGAAAAGTCAGAGTTGTTTTCTGATATGCGTTACTCTCACCATATCTCTTCTGAAAAAATGATCACCTGTGCACTTCCCAGAAGTTTAGCTCTGCTGGAAGAGCTTAGCAACATATTGTAATAACAGTCCAAGAAAAGAGATTTCTTATTAAATAACATATGTGAGGAAAACATTATGTACTCTTGTAATAAGTCCTTGATGGACTATTTTGCAATTCCTTAATTTACTTCTGTTTATAGAAACCTCTCTGCCCCAAATTTTAGTTTGTTTACTTTATATTATGAACACATTTTATTATATATATGTAAAGCTGTTAACAAAAGTAAAGAATTTGCAGAAATTGTGAAATGCTTTGAGTATTCCTAAGTTGGTTTCTGTTGATAGTGATGTCCTCCAATTCTGTCAGAAAGATTGGCAGTGTTAAAAGACTTACAAAAGCCACATCTCCTTGGGAATACTCAGTCAAGTCAGATCAGCTGAAACTCTGAAGAAAATATACATAACTTACAGCCTGTTTAAAACCCAAGTGGTTAATATAGTGCTTTCAAAACGCAGTAACTCCATGAACATGACACTATTGCAGTCATTTCTAAGGGAACCCATGTGGAAATATGGATCAAATGCTGAGCACTTTAGAAAAATTGAAAGTCTAGTCCTACATATGCTTCAATGAAAACATTTTGAGATCCCATCTCTATGGTTTGTTACATTAGCCTTAAAATAGCAAAACACACACACACGCAAAACAAAAATGTCATACATTTTATACAGAGGAACAAACTGTGGATTTCCCTTCAAATTTAAGCAAACACCAGAGAAGCTGAGTGACAGCTAACAAGATATCATTAACCAGCTCTAAATGGTAAAGAACAAAACAAAACAAAAAGCAAAACAAAACGACAACAAAACCCCCCAAAACCAAAACTACAACAGAAAAACTAAAAAACCCCACCATCAAACCACAAAACAGACTCCACATCTCCAGTGTTCCACATTCTTTGCCAGCTTTCTCAATGAAGCTCTGCAGGACCCTAGATATGCTCCTCCTGGAAATACAAAGCTAATGCTTGTTCTGAAAATTTGGAATCAAGCTGATTATGGCTAGCTTGTCACGGTTTGTCCTTGTATTAGATTTCAACTAAATTAAATTACACAGTGTTCTCTTTGCTGCCATGAGATGAATGGCAGGACAAAGATGAATGAACACAACTGCTCAAACTGATTGATCCCAACATGCAGGTAGGTTGATTAAAGTGTCCAGAAGCAAAATGAGGAATAGTATTCATCTGTGACTACTGGTTGGGTCTTCAATTAAATGCTGTTTCCACCAAATGCCAAGAAACAGTCTGATTCCTGTTGATTTTACAAGAGCATGAGTGCAGTACCTGTACTGAAACTTTGTGAAAGAAAAGTGAAATAAAACTTTTGTTTTACATTAGTCCTTCTACTATAGCTTTCTTTTCAGTGACTACTTAGCTGCCCCAAACATTTATTTGTAACAACTAAACAACCAAAAAGCATGTTAATGAAAGGCAAAGTTGAATTAGACTCTTCATAAAATACCAAGGTGGAAGGGGCCTTGGGGATTATCTGGTCCAGTCTTTCTCAGAAAAAGCACAGTCTAGACAAGATAGCCCAGCACCCTGTCCAGCTGGATCTTAAAAGTGTCCAGTGTTGTGGAATCCAACACTTCCCTGGGAAATTATTCCAATGGTTTATTGTTCTCAATGTGAAAAACTTTCATCTTGTGATACTTACTTGCGTGACACCGATACTCATACAAATCACAGGTAAACAGACTGGTTAGCTACCTCTGAAAATATTTCCTAGTCTGGAAACACTGGCAGTATGAAGGCAGACATTGATTAATGAGAAAAAAAATTGAGATACCTTCTCTATGTTGTTGCAAGGGATCCTGTAATCACCTTGAGCCAAAGACTGAGAATTCAAATGCATCTTGATTCCCAGGTAGATATGCTCTGACAGACTGCAGAAAGGTTAAGGAGAAGTGTCCAAGTATATCTTTAAGGGGACAGATATGTAAATCTCTACTCTCCTCTGTCAAAATCAGCATTTTCCACATATAGCCACGGACTTGGTATGTTTTTAACCCAACGATGATGCATTCCCAGATGCTACTACAAACTGTAACTATGTCACCTTGCTAGCTATATGCCTGGCTCATGTATTTCTAAAGCAGAGGCCAGATCCCAGCTGTCAGCCTGGAATTTTAACTGTTTTTCTCTCAACCATATGTGGTTTCTTCTGCAGTGCTAACACTACTGTTTCTGGCACCATGCTGACTTCTGAATCTGTGTCCAACTTCAAACTCGTAAGTGTCCCTTTATTTTCAGGATGACAGCTCATTTGTCTTGTCCTGATACACCATCCTGTTCTCTGAATAACATTTTGAAATGTAGTGCTATCTTCTCCCTGGATCTACGCATTGCACTAATGTTTGAGGGCAAGTCTATCTGTGCAGGGCTTGAGCCATTCCAAGCACCTGCAATACTAGATATTGCTATGTTTTGTTGACTTGGATTAGGTTATTTGCCAGGGTCAGCTTTCTGCGTTTCCCCTCTCTTCTGAAATCTCTGGCAAGTTAAAAGAGACCTTTTCAAACCTTTAAATACTTCAGAGGCTGTCTTTCTCTTCACTTGTGTTTGCTCTCTGCAGTTAGAGGGTAAAGTGTGCTTGAAGTGTTCTTCTCATACCCTATGGCTTTTAATTAATTTTAATTCTGGTAAGGTTTACTGAGCACACTGTGTTTCCACACATTGCTTCTACTCTCACTATCACATGCTGTACACAAAGCACTGAGAACCAAAGACTCAAGTAAGAATTGCTTCAGTGCATGGATGATGACTGCAGAACATGGCCTTGCCCTGTATTGTGCATTCAGCAGACAACAACTGGCTCCTGGGAGGGTTTATAATCAAAAGACACAGTTCATTGCAAGACACCTTGGGACACTATCCATGGACTAGCTTTGGAAATGCACAGAAGTAACTAGCTACCAACTTTACCAGCTCTGTCCAAAACCTGGATGCTCAAGCCCCCTCACCTCCCTATACCATTCCCCAGCAATTAACCTTTGCAGCTCTTTCTTCTCATTAGTGCCTCTTAGCTGCCTTACCCTTCCTAACTCTGTACAAGGAGACTATGTTCTCAGCTCAGATTGAGTTTAACATGGCCAAGGGTTATGACGGCCCTTGGAAAGCTAGTCTCAAGCAAAGCTCTGGGTCAGGCCTCAAAAGCTACCAACAGGCTAGTGCCTTCCCACAGCAGGGTGTAGGGAAAGTAGGAACTCCACCCGCCAAACACATTTAGAGCTCCCTTTCCCAATATAGATGGGAAAAGCTGAATGGATCTCAGGTACACAAAGGTTTTAACATATGGCTTAGAAGTTCTGGTAAGTTGATGGACCCCAGACTTTCTCACCTCCAAGACAGATAAATGAGCCTTTCAGATTTAGCTAATGGAAGCAGTATTTGGTTGGAATAAATTGTACTGAAAACAATTTATACTCAACCTCATTGTGGTTTCCATGTACGCTATTAGCACGACACAATAACCTATCATATACTCAACACTGATGATACCATATGCATAATAATAATTAAGTAAAAGACTTAGTTACAGTGGACTAAGAACCCAAGAAATTCCAGTCTTGAGGAATTTCAAGGAACTTGGGTCAGAAACAGAACAGGTGTAGATATAGTCCCATTTCCCACTTTGTGCAGGAGTACCTTCCTGTCCCTTTCCTCTCATGCACCCCTAAGACAGCATGCTGTCTGCTCGTTTCCCAAACTGCAATTCTACCTCTGCAGACAAAGGAACTCAAAAAGAAAAGAGGTAAGTAAGTGCATATTCACATGTAACAAGTCCACCAATTTCCCTGCACACATTAATATGCTCTGCCTGATGGAAAGAAACACACCACCAGCAAAAAGAATGCGTAAGTCACACCACTTCATCTTTTAAAAGCAACAGTGAAGATGTTTCACTTAAGGACTGTCCTGTACATGTCCATTGTCAAGGAGGCTATGGTCACAGGACTAAAGGTTGCAAGAAGCATGCCATAAAAGCATTAGGATCAACTCCTGCACCCACCTTAATCAGTGGCAGTGCTGCAACTGAGGTTGGAGTCAGGCTTGTTAAACATAGGTCTTGATGAAGTGGAAACTGTTGTCCACATCCATCATCTGAGGTCAGAAGCAAGAAGCTAACACCACTGACACAGAAAAGGCTACATACGGTGCTGAAAAAATAACTAGTGACTGTGCAGTGAACTCTCAAAGAGCAGATGCAAGATAATACTGGATGTAGCAGGCATCAGATAGGTGCAAATGATGACAGCTGGGACTTTGTGCATGGTGAGACAGCCGCACATGCAGATCTGGCCTCTTGGGGACCAGGGTAATGAGGCATATAGAGAACAATTCCACTATTCAAACTAGATGTAATGTGAGGGTGCCCCTTGTTTTTCAGTTCAAAGCATTTGACACTGTCTCCCACTGAATTCTCATGGAAAAACTGGCTGCTCATGGCCCGGACGAGCGTACGATCTGCTGGATCAAGCACTGGCTGGAAGGACGATCCCAAAGGGTGGTGCTCAATGGAGTTAAATCCAGCTGGTGGCCGGTCAGAAGTGGTGTTCCTCAGGGCTCAGTATTGGGGCCTTTCCTTTTTAGTATCTTCATTGATGATGTCGATAGGGACATAGAAAACACTATCAGTAAGTTTGCAGATGACACTAAGTTGGGTAGGAGTGTTGATCTGCTTGAGGGCAGGGATGCTCTACAGAGGGACTTGGATAGACAGGATAGATGGGCCAATGTTAATGGCATGGCCTTCAACGAGGCCAAGTGCCAGGTCCTGCACTTGGGCCACAACAACCCCATGCATCNCAATAGAACAAGAGGGAATGGCTGCAAGCTGCAGCAGGGTAGGTTTAGGCTTGACATTAGGAAAACGTTTTTCACAGAAAGAGTGGTCAATCAGTGGAATCAGCTGCCCAGGGAGGTGGTGGAGTCACCATCCCTGACTGTGTTTAAGAGTAGATTAGATGTGGTGTTGAGGGATCTGGTGTAGGGGAGAACTTGTAGAGTAGGGCTGATGGTTGGACTTGATGATCCCAAGAGTCTCTTCCAACCTATATGATTCTATGATTCTATGTATTGGCTTAGGATCAACCATGAGATCTCAGATACATGAAAAACTGATGGCCAGCCTTCTGAGAAACTGCTAATGGGTGCCTGACCCTGGTGTTCTGGGATGAGGAAAAGAAGCAGGGCAGCTCTCTCTCTCATTACAATCAGTGTCTTGCACTTGAGCCTTTGGGAGAAGTTACCTGAAAAAGCAGTTTGAAATGGCAGTAAAACTAAACCAGAGGAACATTAAATATGCAGGTGATATTTTGCTGATGCAGCAAGATGCTTCAGTTTCAGTTCACTCCTTTATTGGGCCTTACAGCACAGACTTGCCCAGTATCCAGCTTTAAGATGAAGTAGAAAAGAAAATAAGTTTTAACTGTGTGAGTCTAATCCTAGTACACTTTTCATCAAGGACTGAATGTGAGCACATCCTTAGTATTTTAGCACACATCGAGTCTGGCCTAGACAAAATAATAAATATGTTAAAATGGTTAGGCAGATTACTTATTATTTTTTTTAAAGGACAAATTGAGTCACCAAAGCTTTTCGTTATGGAGCAGACATGGTTTTGTCAAAATAGCTGGAGAAATAAATTACATTCTGTATTCGTTTGCTCTGGAGATACCCAAGATATATCTTCCCAGGCATGATTCAGTTTGTGAAAATGATCTTTTGGGAAAAGAAGAAAATTCCAATATCCTTATATATTATGAATTATAGGACTCTCTGTAAAAAATGGACTGGCATTGTTTCCAAATTTGTGACTGTATGCAAGAACAAACACAGACCGGCAGAAAATACCTTTGCACCATCAGCTGTTAGTGTGTTATTTGGGCAGAACTGGAGAACTCCTACTCAGGCACATCTGCCCTGTAGCACAGCAGGAACTTGAGGATAGCAGCAGTTATGAAGACTCTCACAAAACACAAATAAATAAACACTAAATACAACCCTCCAGTTGAAATCAGTCTGTTCCTTTTCGACACAGCCACAAGTGAAATACACATACAGGGAAGTTATAATATTAGGATCAATGAGATGAAAAGATGATGTATGAGAGAGAATTTATATACTTTGAGTCCAAGGAATTGATCGACTTTCAAGAGATGGAAAAAAAACCAGTTAATAAGTATAACTTGCTGAACAAATATTTCCAGAGAGATAGATGTAGAAGAAATATCTGTGGATTAGACAGCCTGTCATATCAATAGGTCAAATGCAGCTATACTTAACAGAAAAGTTTCACCTGGCAGTGAGGCTGATTGGAGTTTTCTGACAGCTAGCATATTAACAGAAAATCATGGGGTCAATCTCTCTGAATTTAGGGCAAAATTTTCGCCCAAGTCAGAAGTTTGTCTCCACTTTTTAAAATGAAGCTATTGACTTTTCATTTCAAAATGACATTTTCTACTTTTTGCCCCCAAATGAAACAGCTAAAATTTCATTTAAAAATTACAAAAATTATTTCCCGCCTGTTTAGACCACAAAGTGTTCAATTTGAGGTTGGTGCTAATTCTTGTTGAAATTTGTATTGTTCAAATACTCGATTCTCCCCACAGAAAATGAAAAAGAAAATCTCTTTTGTAAAGCTTTTTTTTTTTTTCCCCACAGAATAACAATTTAAATTTTTTTATCCAAATATGTCCAAGTCGTTATGGACAATGAAGCTCAACAGATTTCATCATGTGAAGACTCAGATAAAAAAAAATCTTGCAGTAGCCGGTACCACTGAATTTTGCACTCCAACAGTGAGTAACCCACATTTGTTTCAAAGATCTTGGATGCATCCACTACAGCAGTAACCCAAGCTAAGTACAATATTAAATACTGAATCTAATTAATTGTGGTCTAGCAAAACACCAAAGGTCAACCACAAAATTTCCAAATCTATTCAGTTGGACAAAACAGATAATTTAATAATTTTCAGTTGTAAATGTACTATACATCCAACGTATAAGCCAAAATCATAGAATCATAGAAACACAAGGTTGGAAAGGATCTACAAGATCATCTAGTACAACCGTTCTCCTGTCACCAATACTACCCACTAAGATCATATCTCATACCACCTTGTCCAGATGCTTCTTGAACACTGCCAGGGATGGTGATTCCACCACCTCCTTGGGCAGGCCATTCCATTGCCTAACCACTCCTGGGGAGGAAAAGTTTTTCCTGACACCACATCTAAATCTCCCCTGATGCAACTTGTAGCCATTCCCTCGAGTCCTATCTTTAGTTATCTGGGAGAAGAGACCGACCCCCTCCTCTTCACAACCTCCCTTCAGGAAATTGTAGAGTGCGATTAGGTCTCCCCTGAGCCTCCTCTTCTTCATACTAAACAATCCCAGATCCCTCAGCTGCTCCTCATAAGACTTGTGCTTCAGACCCTTCACCAGTTTTGTTGCCCTTCTCTGGACACAGAAGGCCTCAATGTCTTTCTTGTAGTGAGGGGCCCAAAACTGAACACAGTATTCAAGGTGCAGCCTCACCAGAGCTGAGCACAGGGGGATGATCACCTCCTTGCTCCTGCTGGCCACACTATTCCTGATACAGGCCAGGACACCACTGGATTTCTTGGCCAGCTGGGCACATTGTTGGCTCATGTTCAGCTGAGCATCAACCAACATTCCCAAGACCTTTTCCTCTTCACAGTCTTCTAGCCACTCTGCCCCAAGCCTATAGTGTTGCATGGTGTTATTGTGGCCAAAGTGCAGGACCTGGCATTTGGCCTTGTTGAATCTCATCCCATTCGCCTCAGCCCAGAAATCCAACCTATCCAAATGCCTCTGAAGGGCCTCCCTACCCTCAAGCAGATCACCACTACCTCCCAACTTGGTGTCATCTGCAAACTTACTGAGGGTACACTAAATCCCCTCATTTGGGTCATCAGTACTGAATCCTGAGGGACACCACTTGTAACAGGATGCTGGCTGGACTTAACTCCATTAGACTTAACTCCATTAACCACTACCTGCTGGGCACAAGCCCTGAAGCCAGTTCTTTACCTGGAGAAGAGTATTACTGTCCAGGCCACAAGGAGTCAGTTTCCCCAGGAGAATACTGTGGGAAACCATGTCGAAAGCTTTGCTGAAGTTCAGGTAGACTCCATCAACAGCCTTTCCCTCATCTACCAGTCTGGTCACACAGTCATAGAAGGAGATTAGGTTGGACAAGCACAACCTGCCTTTCATGAACCTGTGCTGGCTGGGCCTGATCCTCTGGATGCCATGCACATGTTGTGTGATTTCACCCAAGATTATTTGCTCCAGAACTTTCCCTGGTACCAAGGTTGGGTTGACAGGCCTGTAGTTCCCCATATCTTCCTTATGGCCCTTCTTATAAATGGGAGTCACATCAGCAAGCCTCCAGGAACCTCTCCAGATAACTAGGAATGCTGATAGATGGTATCATCTCACCACCCTCAGCACCCTAGGGTGGAACCCGTCTGGTGCCATGGACTTGTGACAGTCCAGATGGAGGAACAGGTCTCGAACTGTCTCTACCTGAATCACAGGGTCTTCTAGGTCAGGGCGTAAAGTACCCTGAGGAAAACTGAACTGACTATTAAAGACAGACATAAAGAAGGCGTTGAGAACCTCGGCCTTTTCCTTATCCTCAGTGATTACATTCCCTGCTGCATCAAGTAAAGGACAGAAATTCTCCTTGGTTCTTCTCTAACTGTTAATATATTTGTAAAAGGATTTCTTGTTCTCTTTTACTGCAGTGGCCAATCTGAGCTCAAGCTGAGCTTTAGCCTTTCTAACTTTCTCCCTGCATATCTTAGCAACTACTCTGTAGTCTGCCCAAGTAGCCTGTCCCTGCTTCCAGAGGATGTAGACTCTCATTTTCCTCTGGAGTCTCAAGGAAAGTTCCTGATTCATCCACGCCTGATTCATCCACATCTTCTTCCCCTCCGGCTTGCCTTACAGGACTCAGGAACAACCTGCTCCTGTGCCTTTAAGATGTCCGTCTTGAGGAGCGTCCAGGCTTCCTGGACCCCTTTGTCTTTCAGGAGTGACTCCCAAGGGACCCCTGCAACAAGTGACCTGAACAGGCCAAAATCTACCTTCCCCAAAGTTCAAGATAGCAGTTATGATAGTCATCCTTCTGACATCACCAATAATAGCGAATTCTACAACTTCATGGTCACTTTGCCCAAGACAGACCCCAACCTTCACATTTCCCACCAGTCCTTCTCTGTCAGTGAAGAGCAGATCTAGTGGGGCACCTCCCCTCGTGGGCTCTTGTACCAGCTGTGTCAGGAAGCTATCTTTCACACACTCTAGAAACCTCATGGACTTCTTCCTCTGCACAGTGTTATATTTCCATCATATAACAGGCAAGCTGAAGTCTCCCACGAGAAAGAGTGCTGATGATCGTGCAACTTCTGCCAGCTGCTCACAGAATGCCTCATCCATCTCTTCATCCTGATTATGGGGTCTATAACAGACCCCCACCAAGATGTCACCCCTACAGGCTTTCCCCTGATCCTTATCCATAGATACTCAACTCTATCACTCCCAACCTAAAATTTTTTTTGTTGGGTTTCTGAATATCACATCTATACTATATTCACTTTGGTTATTGTGTAACTGGTAACAGCTGCATTTTCACACATTAAATTATTTGTTCTTATTTAGAATAGTTAGAAATTTTATTCTCTATTTCTCAGCCATTAGGAAAAAAATGAAAAAAATTCCATACCAAATTATGCAAATTGACATTGCTGATCTTTTAAAATATTGCTAGAGGTTTTTCAGATATATTACCAGGATAACCTCTGTACATCAGAAAAACACTGGAGTTCTGGCTATCTCATTTCCATTTTATAGCCTGTGTTACAGACATAGGTACATTATATTTCAGAAATATATAGCAAGGAAGGTTATAATTTATCCTCATCTGTAGAATGTGAAGCAGGGTTTTAGAGACTCCTGCTTAGGGCTATTCTGCAGTGCAACTTTGATAAAATTGACAACCTATCTTTTTAGTCAAAGATTTATAGGACACATGACTGCTTCCAATTTGCTGTTTCAACCAGAAAGAGCATTTCATGTAAAAGGCTCCCACAGCAGACTTCGGGTGCAAACATTACTGTTGAGAGGGAATTGATTTTATTTTTTACATTGATCTTTAGAGCCAGGTGAAACTCTTAGTTCTCATGGTTGGCCAGCATAGGAGCAGGGTGTCCAACACCCCTGATAAATTATGACCAAGAAATCTCAGGGGAGTGTGCTATCACTATGAGCAAACAAGAGACCTGCAGGGGCACAATTTCCACTAAATTAAGAATATTTGATGTCATAGAAAAGGGTACATTACCTAAACCTTAAGGGCTCTAACACAGAGATCACAGTCTCCCGTCTGCTGTCCATAGTGACCTTGTTCTTCCGGGGCACATTCCCTAAAACTACCTCAGCTCTGCAGCAGGGCCTTTATATTCCTCCAAGTAACTTACTGGAAATTGGATGACCTGATTGCCTGAAATCCTATGACATAATCCCAGCAGAGCACCCATGGGTGGATGCTCGGATGCAAGTGCAGAGTCCTGCAATTTATGCCCAACAGAACTGTACCTGCTCAACAAGGGTGTTATGATGATTAATTAATTAATCTTTGTAAAGCATTTTGAAAGATTAAGAGCTGCAATTAAAGTGCTTGGCTTGTAGAAAGCTGAGACAACAAAATACTCTGGAAGAAAACAATAACTGATAACTTTTAATATTAGTGCTGCCACTTAAAAAGAATACATGGACAGTAGTAAGTTAATGAACTGTTTTTTAATGAGTGCTATAACCTGAAGGGACAGAAAAACTGCAAAGATGTACTAAAATATTCTGACTCTCTTAACAACTGTGGATAGTATCCAGAGGCTATACTTGGCTATATACGAAGGACGAGGTACTGGTTTTGTATGCTGCTTACCAAGTCTAGGAAAGTTTCTAGAAAACCACTTATCTTTCCAGTATCTAAACATCAAAGAAAGTTAAATCATAAAGTAGATGCTATACACTCCATCATGAAGAAGCTGTAGCACAGTGGAAATATCTGCCCTGCCTAGGAATAACTAGTTACAGTCAATGTAACTTCAGTTTCCCGTTCTAAACCATGATCACTGCAGGGCAAGGAAAAAGACATCTTTTCATCTGCTAACAGTCTCCCGTTCTTTAATTTGCACTTGGAAAGAAAACAGATTTGTTCTCTTCAGGAAGAAAAATTCCCTACAGAGAAAGGGCCCTTGAGTAATTTGTTTTGCTACCAATGCTTTTATGTTTTGCAGCACAGGTTGGTATTGTGAACCTTGAATTCCACAATGACTATAAAAGAATGCAACTGCAAATATATGTGCAAATATACTCTGACAGTGTTTTAGTTCCTTCTTTCCAAAAACCCACAAAAATTCCGGATCTGTAAGATTAATGGAAATTCAGCACTGAAATGAGCAACATCAACTTGTTTTGCATCTCTCAATTCCCAGGATAACCAGTTTTATCCAGGCTTATGTGTGGGTATGACTCAGCGTTAGCTAATTTGAAATTCATCCAAGGTAGCTCTGAAGAAACTCGTTATACCTCTCATTACACTATGGTGTTGCTTACATTTTGGGTTGGATCCTTCACTGCTGTCAACTAGATTAATGTTATGAAAGCAAAAGAACACTGTGTGTAACTACTGCAATGAGGAATCTAGGAGCAGGTAAACAGCAGTAGATGGAATAATGTAAGTGGCAGAAGTAGCATTGGTTCTCTCTGAAATGCCCATTCCACACTAGTGACATAATACAAACCAATATGCAATTAGAAAAGTAGAGCCTGGAAAACTGCACAGTCACATCTCTTCCACTGAAATGGACATAAACCACAGATAAATAGCACTATCCAAAGTTATAAATATTACCAAACAGTTACATGTATGTTCCATTATGTTAGGTAATAGCTCTATATGTGATTATCGGTTGTTTACAATGCACAAATCATCTGTAGTATACAGAATCCCAGAATTGCTCAACACTAGAGTATTCACTCCCCGATTTTATATACCAAATTTATTGTGTACTATTTGGCTGTCAGATTTACATGGACACGCAATGTACTACAATCATATATCAGCAAGAGCTGAAGACTCAGTGTTGCTTCTTTTTCTTAATTAATCAAACATAAAGATTATATTTTGCCAAAGATTGCAAGACCAGCTAACACACTCATTAGTATCTCCAAGTCTTTCTGCAGCCTGGCCATTCCTGGCTGCAGTACAAATGCGCATTGGCTGCCTATGCAAGCAAGTCCTAGCTCAGCTAGATGAATCAGCATTGGCCGAGCTTACGACAGAAGACAGACGTGGTGCCCACCCCACTTTTTATCAGAATTTCACTACCAGGAAAGCACTGAAGCCAAACACCTCCATGGTCGCAATGCATCCTGAGCGAACACCCTCCTAAGAGGTTTTCCATGTGCCTACCTGTTACTTTCCCCATCATCCACTTGGCTAAAAACCAGTCTCAAGGCCAGCATTTACGCTTTTTTGTACAAAATTGCAAGCACACTTTCACAGGAAAGCAGTAAATCTTGAGTCAGAGTTTCAATTCACTGCTCATTTCCTCAAAACTCTGTTGATTCTACGTGGTGTTGCCATGCAGCAAAGATGCTGATAACTCCATTGCCACACACAATTCAAAGCTTATTTCAGAACAGCTGCACATACTTCACATTTTTATTGACATAGCTATCACAGGCTAGTAAAGTTTCATTAGCTATACTTAAGGGCATGATTATCCTGTTGTGGGCTTATATTATACAGAAATAAATCAGGATAGAATTTTGCATCCTCTTTCATCCATAAATGCATAGCCATTTACATACGGGTATGCAAGTATGTAATGTATCATATGAAATGCAAACTTCCCTACACTTTCCACATGATAGGAGCTCATAGGGACCATTCCTACCTTAAGGATAAATTGCTTCTTCATTCTTAATCGTTCCTTGGCTGTGTTTGAAAATACCAAGAAACAATCAGTGATAATAGCTTCTGATCTGGATCTGGATAGCTAAATGCCTAGCAAAAGTCCACCGCCATGCAGGAATTTGCACTATTCCTGCACCTAATTCAGAAACTGAATGAACTGCCAACATTCAAAATATCCCTTAAAATATATATTTGTGCAAAGATTTCATTTTATCAATTAAAAAAAGAACATCTTTTAAAGTATCATATTGTAATTTCTCATCTAAATTTCAAAGCAAAAAAATCAAAAAGCCATCTTTTAATGAAGTAAAAAGCTACTTTGATTTCTCTCATAAATGGAGTTTGATTGAAGTCTGTATGTTTCACAGAATGTTTTGATCTTGTTGAATAAGCAGTTTCTGTAGGAAAATTGTATTTTCATCATTTCTGTGCAGCTTGGAGAAATTGCTATTGCTCTATTAACTGCAGTGATTTACAGCAAGTGAGGACCTGACTTGTAACTGCAGCAATCTTTGTCAGTATCTCGTGGACACATTTAAACAGAAAAGGTATTGCACAATGACAGAGCAGGTATTTTGGAAAGATTGAGAATGGTAGATGTGCAGTAAATTACTTTATATTAATAAGCTTTGTTTCAATGTCATTTTTGGCAAGGGAGTAGAAGATAAGCAAATAACCATTCCAATATACCACCACAAATGGCTACCGTGCTATTTGCTTTACAAAACAGACTTCAAAATACTGCCTAAAGCCAGCTAGAGGGATCAAACAGGGTCACAGCAAGCCAAGCTACAGCTGTTTGCAAGGAAAAGTGGTATTTCCATAGGTGATGGCTAACAGTGAGTCTTATCAGTGGGGGCAGAAACCTAGAACATACCTGTTTAGCATGTATGCTGCAGCAAGGGTGCGTATATATATGCATGTATGTGTGTGTAAATATATATGTGCATATATACATATTATATGCATGTACCAAAGGCATCTTTAATTAAAAATAGACCAACAAAAAACCCCAACTTTCTGATGTCCTCAGGTGACTCATTCCACCAAGGCCACCCAATAGGGATTTATCGAAAGGTCCTTAGTATTCACCTGCCTGTCTGCATATATTTTTTGTCTTATTCTTGGATCAAAATATTCTTTCTCTGTGTACATGTAAGCACACTAAATGTTCTGGGACTTTGGCATCATTAAGAATAGCAAAAACGGACAGCTCAGTCCAATTTAAGATCTAAGAGCAAGTTTCAGCTGCTTCAGTATCATTTTTATCTTGATGAGTTGAAAATGAACTGCTTGGCAATTATCAGGAACCATTCCTATGGAAGCAGAAGAACTGACACATAGGAAGAAGGGGGAAATTTACGAAAAAAAAAAAATCAACACCACTCCTCATTTTTAAATAAGTTGCCTAATTTCAAACAGGCATAATAACCATCTAAATGGGAGCAGGTAACACCATTCTTAAAAGTCAGATGTTTTTATGCTTTTTCACACACAGGGTTTGTTCTAGGACAGTAGTTTTGTTAAACAAGCTGAATGATGGAGTGGTGAGAAAACTTACAACTGAGGACCATACTAAACTAGCAGGGACATAATCCACATTGTAAAACAGCATTTGAGTCCAAAATGATCCTGAAAATTGGGGATACTAGACAGAAGGAAGAATAGAGCAGCAGCTAAATAAAATCCAGACAGAAATATATGAATAACTGAAGTCTAGAAAACAACATCTACCAACAAAATGAATTATTTCAGTGTTTAAGCTAAAAGGTAAAGTCTTGAGGGAAAGCATAACAGTATTGAATGTAAAGCATGCCACGGGGATGGAAATAATCATCATATCCTTAAAGATGGAGAGAAGTCATGAGAGTAAGCTGCAGTGATACCATTTCAGCATAGATATAGGAAAAAATTTCTACATGATGCTCTCCAAAAAGGTGCCTGGGAAAGATGAACAATCCTCACTATTGGAGGCCCTGAACAGAAGGATAGATAAATATCCTATCTCATGAACAGCAAACAGTCGATCCCAGATCTCTTCAGGGACAGGTGATTTCTCTGTCCCAAACCTTGCAGCTCTCTGAAACATAACCGATCCGACTCTTCTCACTATAACCAATCTATCATCATAGCAGAGAAAGTTATGACCGCAGTTCCAATAATATTCATGGGGCTGTTGGTCACCAAGTATGAAAAGGAGGATCTTTGCTACAAAGTATGTGCAAGAGAGTGAATTCTTATGTGAAAGCAATTTATACACCTTTACTCAGGTTACTTTGTTTTGGTACAAAATACAACTTCAAAGGGATCAAAACCAAACATTATTTAGATGCGTTATGCAAGACAAGACATCATCTTGTAAAGACCATCACAAATTCAAGGGCAGCATTGCCACTGAAATAATGCAGTAATAACAAATCTGATTCAGAGCACATCACAGGATATTCCAAGACATAAATATCTTTGAAATATATCAATGCTGTAGTGACAAA